>JAOTOL010000633.1:52500-98314 GCA_034440575.1 Imbricaverruca yamaguchii | reverse complement strand
CATGAGAACCATCAAGAAGGAGGAATTTGAGGGGTGCTTCGAGGCGTGGAAGAGCAAATTCCAGTACATCAACTTCGAGCGGGAATACTTTGAGGGGGAGAGTAGTTAGTTTCCTGTCATATCGTGCAATAAAGACTGTATTGGCCAGTCCCGTGTCTTTTTGGTCACACCTCGTATACTGGAGTGAGTTCACAAAAAGGCTATAACCTACCATCCACATTCGATGTTTCTAGCATGATCAGTTTCAAATATTGGAGGGGGTTCACAGGAACGGTATCCTACTATCCACATTTCGTGTTTCTAGCATGAGCAGTTTTCAGGATCCGATGGGGATGGGATGATCCGGCCATCCCCCCCCCCTGTTCGCGTCATGGGAGAGGCCCTCCAGCAGGCGTGCTACACCTCTCGTGTCGGCTCTACCGACATCTTTCTGTAAACATGTATGTACTTTTTGTTCCACAAACGTCGTGCCTGACGGCCTGGCTCTGTTTTGCACAATCCAGCCGAACACAGTTCTAGTCTTTTTCCACGAGCAGAATGTCATGAGGTCTGGTTTTGCTTGTTTAACCCCGGCCAGACCTAATACCGCTCCTCAAGCACTGCGTGAGAAGCCGAGTGACCATTCTACACAAACAATGCCGGCGGACATCCTGCTGCGCAAGCGTGTGGCGCTTCCCCTGCACATACCACATACCTGCTGCATCAAGAACCGAGATGGGGCCGGGCTGGGGCCGGACTGGGGCTATGGCCAGACTGGGAATAGATTGGGTTCGGACTAGGGCCAGGCTGGGGCCGGGCTGGGCCCGACATGATCCGGACTGGAGACGGGCTGGATAATGACTGGGCTGGGGCCAGATTGGGATCAGACTTGGGTCAGACTGGGCCAGACTCTGGCCAGACTTGGGTCAGACTGGCCGGTACATTAACTCACCGTTGGCCATCGGGCGGCTCAGGGCGTGTTTCCCGGCTTCAGCTCGCTCTCGTGATCGTCGCAGTGAGTTATGCAGCTTCCTCAGCATGGCCGGATACCCACAACTTCCTGGCACTCCTGTCACTCTCCGTCACTCTTTGGCGCTCTCCGGCACTCTCCAGCACTCTCGGACTCTCTTCGGACCTCTCCGACACTCTCCGGCACTTGTCAGCACTCTTCGGCACTCTTCGGCACTCCCGGCACTCCCGGCACTCACCGACACTTTTCAGCACTCTTCGGCACTCTTCGGCACTCCCCGGCACTCCCGGCACTCACCGACACTTTTCAGCACTCTTCGGCACTCTTCGGCACTCCCCGGCACTGGCAGGGCCGGGTCTCACCACCAGCTGGTCGTCTGCTGATTAGTCAGAGTGGAGGATCCGAGCGGCGTGCGGTCAGCGGGCGACCGTCAGCAGCTCGTGATCAGCAGCCAGAGGTCAGCAGCCAGAGGTCAGCAGTCCACCACCGGAGACCGCCGCGACAGCAGCCAGAGGTCAGCAGTCCACCACCGGAGACCCCCGCGACAGCAGTCAGCGGTCAGCAGTCCACCACCGGAGACCCCCGCGGCAGTAGCCAGAGGTCAGCAGTCCACTACCGGAGACCCCCGCGGCAGCAGCCAGCGGTCAGCAGTCCACCACCGGAGACCCCCGCGGCAGCAGCCAGAGGTCAGCAGTCCACCACCGGAGACCCCCGCGGCAGTAGCCAGAGGTCAGCAGTCCACTACCGGAGACCCCCGCGGCAGCAGCCAGCGGTCAGCAGTCCACCACCGGAGACCCCCGCGGCAGCAGCCAGAGGTCAGCAGTCCACCGCAGGCCACCCGGCGGCTGTCGCCAGCTCACGGCACTCGCCCAGCTCTTGTTTACGCTCCCGACGGTGAGGCGAGCCGTCGCGGACGGTGTTCAAGGTCGGCTGGCAGCGCTGACGGCGCCGAGTGGCGGCCAATCAGTGGCCGGCGGACGGCCCGCGTCGCCCGCTGATTGGTCGGTCGTCGCCAAAGATCGGCGACAAGAGCCGCCAGCACACAGTGGTCCTATTGTCTCCCGTGTCGCCAGCACTCAGTGTTGGCAACGGATTCTGTTCTAATTATTCTCAGCTCGATGGCACGGCGGCCAGGTAAGCAATTCTTATTCGACTTTTCGATTTTTGTTTTGTCTTCTTTTTTTTCACGAGAATCTGCTGATGGTGAATTGGTGTTTAATGGAGTGTTGGCTATTTGGACAATTTGCACTCATTTCACGTGAGGAGAAGAAAGATGGCGCTGGTGAAGCGTAGCCAATATATTACAGATTTGCATGTCTATGTTGTAGATAATGGTATGTTATCGGAAGAATTGTGACCTGTGAAATGTTTTAATCTTCCCATACCTGAACACATCTGTCTATGCGAAACCGCAAAGACGGAGTTAATTTTCAGCTCGTCGTCGTTACTCTTTTACAACAACTTGTTGGCTGGGCTCTAAATCGTGGTCCTAGAGGTGATAATAACTGTTTCTTGAATTCTTTATGCAAGTCAGAATATTCTGAATCATTTTCGAAGCTTAATGTTGTCGTAAAATCGTAAAATCAATATTGAACATGCTAAGCCAGAGTTAAACTAAAACCCATGTTACATTAAAAACATTCGCCTGACTAATGGATAGCATTGCTCATGTATACTAAATTATCCAGCTTACCACCACAACAAGCAGCTCAATTCCACACCTGTAATCACACCTCCAATTTTCAGGACAGCATTCCCAGTATTTTCTGTATGTTTACAAACAAAGCGCGGGTGATTAATAGGCGCAAAACGCCGCAATATAAACACTTGTTAAGACACCGTATTTTCACCTCCGTCCTTCGCTTCCAGTAACTCAAGGTGTCATGAGGCCCAATGTGGCAAGGTGCCTCAAGGTGCTATAGCTGTTGGCAATTATGGTCGGGCGCATGCGGCTTGGCGCTGGTTGCATGAAGTCGACATGATTAGCCGGTCAGCATGTCGTTTGAGGCCCGTAGCTGACGGCATGCTGTCCTGATTACCATGGTGGGACGGTGCGAACCTTCGGTACACCTTGGGTGAAAACTCGCTGTGTCTTGGTGAACCTTAGTGGACCCTAGTGGATCTTGACAGACTGGTGGAACCTTGGTGGGCCTTAATGGACATTGGTGGACCTTAATGGACATTGGTGGACCTTGGTGGACCTTAGTGGGCCTTAGTGGACCTTGCTGGGCCTTAGTGGATCTTGGTTGACTCTGGCCGACCGACAGGAAGCCTCAGACAGGCCGTTGGCGAGCCGAACATTCCGCACCCCGCTGACTTTCAACACCGGCGAATTTTTGACACAACTCAAGCGCTCCTTAAACAAACCTCAAGAGAAACTTCAACAGACTTCAGACGCTTCTGAGGCAGACTTCAAGAGCAATTTCAACAGACCTCAGGCGCATCTTGGGTAGACCCCATGCGCACCTTCAGCAGCCTTCAGGCTCTCCTTAGCCAGACCTCATGCGCTCCTGAGGTATACCCATGGTGTATACCTCATTCATATCCCAGGCGTACCTTATCCATACACCAGGCGTAATCTATCTAGACTCTAGGCCTAACCTATCCAGATCCCAAAGGTACTTTGTCCGGAACTCAGACATACCTTATTCAGACCCAAGCGTGCCGTATACAGACCAAAGTGGTACCATAGGCAGATCAGAGGCGTACCCTATGTAGACCCGAGGCGTCCCTTAGTCAAACCTGAGGTGTCCCATAGGCAAGCCCGAGGCGTCCCATAGGCAGACCTCAGGCGTACCCTATGCAGACCTGGGGAGTACCATGGGCAGGCCCGAGGCGTCCCCTTGGCGGATCCTCAGGCGTCTGTATGCAGACCTGGGGAGACCATGGGCAGCCCAGGCGTCCCATGTGCAGACCTCAGGCGTGACTCGCAGACCTGGGGAGTGCCGACCGTCACGGCCCGGTCACGCCGCCGGTAGCCGACCGTCACGGCCCAGTCACGCCGACCGGTAGCCGACCGTCACGGCCCGTCACGCCGCCGGTAGCCGACCGTCACGGCCCGGTCACGCCGCCGGTAGCCGACCGTCACGGCCCGGTCACGCCGCCGGTAGCCGACCGTCACGGCCCTGTCACGCCGCCGGTAGCCGACCGTCCCGGCCCCGTCACGCCGCCAGGTTCAAGCCGACCGTCACGGCCCCGTCACACGCCGCCGGTAGCCGACCGTCACGGCCCGGTCACGCCGCCGGTAGCTGACCGTCCCGGCCCCGTCACGCCGCCGCCTTGCCACCAGCCCGACCGTCACGGCCCGGTCACGCCGCCGGTAGCCGACCGTCACGGCCCGGTCACGCCGCCGGTAGCCGACCGTCCCGGCCCCGTCACGCCGCCGCCTTGCCACCAGCCCGACCGTCACGGCCCAGTCACGCCGCCGGTAGCCGACCGTCACGGCCCAGTCACGCCCCCAGTAGCCGACCGTCACGGCCCGGTCACGCCGCCGATAGTCGACCGCCACGGCCCCGTCACGCCGCCGCCTTACCACCAGTCCGACCGTCACACCGCTGACGACCAGCCGCCAGGCGCGTGCCCAGACTGAGCAGGCGGTGGTGCGGTCTGGGCCGCTGTCGGCGGTCGGCCGCTCCGTGTGCAGGCTTCCGGGAATGGTCTCGTGCATATACGAGTATCGGTGCCGGGTGGACTGATGCTAGATGGTGGTCCGGTTATTGGCGCTGGACGGGTTCAATTCAGTACAGCCGCATAATAGCCGCTGTACGTGGAGGGTATGTATCATTAACTGAATAAATAAATAAATAAATAACTGGCCGAAAACAAATCTGCAAGTAGCTGGACCTCAGCTGGTAGTGTCACGACGCTGCGTGTTAAAAGTCGTTGCCGGAGGCCGCTAAAACTGTTTCAAAAGTTCGTCTCCAAAATGGTCCCAGAGGCTGGCCCCAAAAATATTTTTAATCACATACTCCGGCGTCGTTCCCAAAGTCAGACACTACCAAGCACTCGTCCAGGAATTCGCACGGATAGACAAATCCACTGGCGATAAACAACTTCCACTGCATGTGTGTGCTAGTCACGTAGGCATATTCATCAGTCCAAGCACGACAATCCATATTCCAGTGATTCACGCTGTACAAACCCAACGTGAGCGGCACACTAGAGACTCATCAGACATTAGAGACTGAGATGAGTCTCTCCAGAGAGACCCATCTGCGGAGCCCGTCAAATCCGGAGCATTGACAGCGGAACATTTGACACAGTGGTGAGCATTGTGTTTGTGAAGGAGCGCCGGGCCGAATGTTGCCATTGTGTGCGGCACCCGTGTGAAATCCAGCGGCAGCAAAGTTAACCATCGGACAACGAAAATCATGCATGTAGGTAAGCAGCATATGAAGGCTCCATACTTGATGGGTGGCCAAGTGCTATCAGTGACTCAACAGGAGAAGGATTTAGGTGTTATTCTAAACACAAAATTGGGGGCATCAGAACAGACCAAGGAAGCCAGGAAGAAGGCACTGAGAATGCTCGGGGCAATAAATAGGAATGTATCATACAGAGTAGGAAGTGATCAGGAAGCTTTACTGTGCATACGGCAGGCCACATTTGGAATACTGCATCCAAGCTTGGTCTCCTAGCTATGAAAAAGATTGTTGGCTTTTAGAGAGAGTACAAAAAGGGCTACAAAAATGGTTAATGGCATAAGCAACCTGGCATATGAGGAAAGATTGAAGAAATTGAATATGTTTTCACTTAGATATAGAAGGCTGAGAGGAGATCTCATCGAGGTCTTTAAATTTGTCAATGGTCTGGAGAGGGGATACCTTGGGAAATGTTTGAATTTAACAGAAATGATGCAATTAGAGGTCATAAATTCAAAATTAAAATTAACCACAACAGAACAAGGTTAAGGCAAACTTTCTTCACCAACAGGGTAGTGGAACACTGGAACCAGCTGCCAGAAAACATCGTCAGTAGCAGAACATTGAACATCTTTAAAAACAGCATAGACAATCATTATAAGAATAGAGGGCTTGCTTTTCAGTATTACAGGAGGGCTGATTGGCAGATTTGGTGGGCAACTGGTTCAGTGTACAGAGTGCAACCAAGAAGGGCCCTTGTGGCTCAGAGTTGCACTGATCTTTTATGTCTTTTATGTCTAGTAGGGTGCTGCCTACCGCCGCAGGTAGCGAAAGGATCAGGAGTTTTTGATGCAGAAGGCGACTAAGATGATACGCCTCTCAAAACTGCTTAACATCCGATGAAATTCGCAGGCGGCGGAATTATGACTACAATTATCACCCGAGTTGCTGTAGCGGAGGACAGCTTACCAACTGGTCTTACCTACTATGTCTACCTACTGTGCCTACCTACTGTGCTTACATACTGTGCTTGCCCACTGTGCTTATCTACTTGGGATACATACTGTGCGTTCCTCAGCGCCAGTTAAATTAGTGTTTTCCGACATACCACGCGCCCTGGAGGGGGGGGGCGAAATCCGCCCACCCCTGCGGTTTTTCGTAGATAACTCGATATTATACCGGCCGATATACGCCATTGTTTGTGTACCTCCTTATAAATGACTGGCGCGTTGGTTAAAGTAAGAAAATTGAAACTCGACCTAAATTTTTTCGAGTTAGGGGTCGCTAAAGTCAAAACATTTTCTCAGCGCCAAACCACAAATATCGGCGCTGATGCGCTTCCCGTATATTGGCAAAAAGGAAGTGTTCCTGGCAGAACTAGCCACTGGTTTGGTGTACATTGTTATGCTATATTGCTTCAATGTCATGTCAGGTCACCGAGGTCAAGTCAGGTCAAGTTTATGACAGGTTAACACACGCCCTGGAGGGGGCATAGCGAGATCCGCCCATCCCTCCGATTTTTCGTACATAACTCCATGTTGTCCTGGCCGATATACGCCATTTTTTGCGTACCTACTTGTAAGTGACCGGCGCATTGTTTAAAGTAAGAAAAATGAAAGTCGGTCGAAATGTTTTATGTTAGGGACCGTTAAAGTAAAAGCAATTCGCAGCGCCAATTAATAAAAACCAGAAAAGGACAAAATACCACATACGAAAATACCAAAATACGAAATACCACAAAAATCGGCGATGATGCGCTTCTCGTATATTGGCAAAGGGAACTGTTCTTGACAACACTAGCAACTGGTTTGATGCACTTTGTTATGCTATATAATTTAAAAGTCATGTTAGGTTGCCGAGGTCAACTCAGGTCAAGTTCATGACAGGCTAATAGAACCAAACTTGGTCAACTGGAATGTTGTCAAAATGCAAATGACTGTCATACGATTGATGTCACTTTACATGTTACTCCCTACACATCCCTAGATCTACTGTTTGTCATTGTGTGCCTAAGCGTTTCCATACTTTATTCATGTGTTTCACTCCTTTCTTTGCGAAGCCGATTGTGCCGAACTGCCCAACGGAGCAGTCTGGTGGGCAGCCCGGTTCCGGTAACTGGAGCAGGTAATGACCTGCTAAAGTGCTCCTATATAGGTGACCTAAGGTCAAATGGCAGATCTGGAATCTGTATTGCATCATTAGTAATGTCCAAAACATCATTAATGCCAATTTTGGAGCATTTAAACATAATCACAGCGATCCATAACAATGACAAGCCAATCCACGCAAAACCATAAAGTTTTGCTATTTTAACCTCATTTGACCTTGAAGATACTGACCCAAGGTCATGAAATTTGCACACAGTAGAGTTCACTATCGTGTCCATCCACCCTGCGGATTTCGTTGCTCTAGCCTCAGTAGGAGCCGAGATCGTGGGGAGGAATCCACCCCTCCCCCTCCAGTGCGCGTAATTTTCCGAAGCCCTCCAGGGCGCGCGCTACTCTAGCCGTTGCGCTTACTTTGCATTAATTCTCATAGGTGCGAGACTCCTACGCCTGTTGTTAAGTCAGCTGAGCTCCTACTCGCCGGCCATTCCACAGTTGACATTGTGACGTCACACCGTGAGGCGTAGTGACGTCATGCCGTGATCTGCTAGGTGTCGAGGCGGCGCTTTGAAACTCAAGGTCGGGTTATTGTGCTGCACCAACGAATGCCCGAAACTTGCTGAAGTCGGCAGATGGATCTGTGACTTGCGCGACACGGGAAACTTCGAATGGAATCTGACCCGACAGAAAAGTAACCGAATCCAGTCGCTCCAGTCACTAAGCGGGGCCCTGATCAATCCAGTTACTTCAGTCACTAAGCGGGGCCCTGATCAATCCAGTTACTTCAGTCACTAAGCGGGGCCCTGACCAATCCAGTCACTCTAGACACGAAGCGGGTCCTGGTCAACACAGTAAATCCAGTCAGTAAGCGGGGCCCTGACCAATCCAGTCACTCTAGTCAGTAAGCGGGACCCTGACCAATCCAGTCCCTCCAGTCAGTAAGCGGGACCCTGGTCAATCCAGTCACTCAGTCATGAAGCAGGGCCCTGGTCTAGTCCGGTGGTCCGGCTCTGATCTGTCAGTTGTGTCATTTCTTAGATGCAAAATTCCTCCTCTTGAAACCAGCGCCATACAATTTGTGCCTGAATAAGGAAAGCGACACATTAGTTGCAAAGTAGGTGTCTTCATAAGGGAAGCGACACATTAGTTGCAAAGTAAGTGCCTTTATATGGGAGACACATTAGGTCAGTAAAGTAGGTGTCTGAAGGACAGCGACCCATGTTGATGACAAACTGAAACGACCAATCACAGTATGACCAATCCAACCAGCAACATTTACCCACAACAAGCTACTCTCCGACCAATACTATTTACCGTGCACAGTACACCACTTAAACCAGCAATATTTACCGCACATAGTACACCACTGTTCGTGCATGTATCCTTGGATACGTATATCAGCCCGTAGTTAAAGTGAAGAGATATAACAACTGTTGAACATAATCATTCGAATTTTAAACGAAGTGAACGATCATGTTCCGTTGAGCCTCCCTGCATTTGAACGACGGTGACAACATACTACGCGATGAGGATACAGTTCGCATGACATCCGTACCTCTCAATGGGGCCAACTACTGTACACTTATGTTTCGCTACACATATTCTCTGCAGAATCGATCCTCTCCAGGCCCACTATGCGAAACATCGCGCCACACTGTCACCACGGTACTTTGCCGGGATAGGGTCGAGCAATACATAGTTGGCATCGCCTTTGATGCATGGTACAGCTGTGTTGCAAGCACGCTAGCCTGTGCTTCACACTACTGTATTGTCCACACACTGTCAGAGTTGTTCTCAGCGAAATTGGTTCTCGATGTTAGATTCTACTTGGGCTAGAGAGCACACGTTTGTATCTAGAGCTACATTGGCTTCTGAAACGGCAGAAAACGTGTTTTGTCGTCCACGTTATGTATGAGTGCACCGGTAAACACAGGTGCAGTGTATCGGTAAACACGGACGCAGTGTATCGGTAAACACGGACGCAGTGTATCGGTAACCACGGACGCAGTGTATCGGCAAACACAGGTGCAGTGTACCGGTAAACACGGACACAGTGTACCGGTAAACACGGACGCAGTGTATCGGTAAACACGGACGCAGTGTATCGGTAAACACAGGTGCAGTGTACCGGTAAACACGGACACAGTGTACCGGTAAACACGGACGCAGTGTATCGGCAAACACAGGTGCAGGGTACCGGTAGACACGGACACAGTGTACCGGTAAACACGGACGCAGTGTATCGGTAAACACGGACGCAGTGTATCGGTAAACACGGACGCAGTGTATCGGTAAACACAGGTGCAGTGTACCGGTAAACACGGACACAGTGTACCGGTAAACACAGGTGCAGTGTACCGGTAAACACGGACGCAGTGTATCGGTAAACACGGACGCAGTGTATCGGTAAACACAGGTGCAGTGTACCGGTAAACACGGACACAATGTACCGGCAAACACGGATACAGTGTGCCGGTAAACACGGACAGTGTGCCGGTAAACACGGACAAAGTGTGCCCGGTAAACACGGACACAGTGTACCGGTAAACACGGACACAGTGTATCGGTAAACACGGACGCGTGTATCGGTAAACACAGGTGCAGTGTACCGGCAGACACGGACACAGTGTACCGGTATACACGGACACAGTGTACCGGTAAACACGGACACAGTGTACTGGTAAACACGGATACAGTGTACCGGTAAATAAGGAAACAGCAAACAACTTCAAACGCGGGCACGGGCCAACCCCTTTCACTTATCCCTTATCCTATATCTTATAGGATATCTACAGGATATATATATTCTCATCCAATATTAGTTCACGTATCAGCTCCGAACACTACCTTGCGAGAGTGTTAAATGCGTCTCTGTCTTCTTCTTTCCCTTTTTGGTTGGTTTTCTCCTTTTTTAAGGTTTCCTCCTTTTGGGGAGGTGTCCCTTTTTGGGGGGTTTCCCCTTTTGGAGGTTTTTCCCTTTTGGGGGGTTTTTCCCTTTTGGGGGGTGTCTCCTTTTGGGGGGTTTTCTCCTTTTGGGAGGCTTTCCCCCTTTGGGAAGGTTTCCCCCCTTTGGGAAGCTTTCCCCCTTTGGGAAGCTGTCCCCCTTTGGGAAGGGTCCCCTTTGGGAAGCTGTCCACCTTTGTCTCTGTCCACCTTTGGGAAGCTGTCCACCTCTGGGAAGCTGTCCACTTTTGGGCAGCTGTTCACCTTTGGGAATCTGTCCATGGCCCAGGGCTGGAACATGACAGCGTCGCAACCGGACCGACGCCTCCACGCGAACTCAACCGAACCCCGCCGGTTCTACACACACTGGCGGCTGCACCCCACACGGCACCTGCACTCAGATGATATCCACGGTACGCAGCGCCTGTCTGCAGCCATCGCGCGCCAAACTGCCGCGCCGCCTTCACCGCCGCTGCTGCCGCTGCACAGCCGTCCATGGACGTTGCTACGGATTTTGAGTGGGAGGAAGGCCGGGGGGCGGGGTGACCGAGAGGGGTTTTGGATCAATCCTGTTTATGCAACGCCACGGGCGTAATGCTAAGCTTACCCGAGGTTTGAGGAACATCCCCACCCCATCCCCCATGTCCCCCGCCGTGGCGACGTCCGCGAGGTTTTCCCGACGTCGTCGTGCCCCGGGGCGGTAATTAAAACACTGCCGTTGAGCGGAGCAGCGCAGCCTGGCGGAACTAATTGGAACTAACGGAGGCAGTCCGGCCGTCAGCGCCGTCACGAGGTGTGACGCCGCCGCCGCCAACCAGACGTGACGTCACGACTGCTCACCAGGTGTGACGTCATATACCTTCACCATGTACACCAGTCACCCGTTGGTAAGCAGGCGGTATGGTGCGATCAGCTCTCTATGGCGGGGAATGCAGCCAACCACCTGAGGAAGTGACCGTGTAACATTTGACAAACTATCTCGCCTGAAATAATACAGAAATCGCCCCCATCCTGTACTAAAAGCGGTCTGAACCTGCGTTTTGGTCAATCATGCATCCACTAAGTACCGTGCTGGTATTGGTGCGATGCCGCACATAGTAGGTATGCTGAGGATCAGTACCGCTAAAAATTACGCGCACTGGAGGGAGGATTCCGCCTCCCCTAAGATCTCGGCTCCTATTAAGGCTAGACCATCGAAATTTACAGGGTGAATGGGGACGATAGTAAACTATATTGTCTGTAAATTTAATGACCTTAGGTCAACATGTTCAAGGGCAAATTAGGTCAAAATATCAAAATTGTGTGGTCTTGCGTGGCTTGGTTTGTCATTGTTATGGATCACTGTGATTGTGTTTAAATGCTCAAAAATTGGCATGTTTCGGACATTACTAATGATGCAATACAGATGCCAGATCCGCCATTTGACCTCAGGTCACCTATATAGGAGACCTTTATCAGGTCATTGCCTGCTCCAGTTTCTGGTACGTGGCTGCCCACCCGACTGCTCCGTTGGACGGCTCGGCACAATGTGCCTCGCAAAGAAAGGAATGGAATACATGAATAAAGTATGGAAACCCTTAGGCACACAATGACAAACAGTAGATTTATGGATGTGTAGAGAGTAACATGTAAAGTGACATCAATCGCATGACAGTCATTTGCATTTATGACAACATTCCAGTTGACCAAGTTTGGTTCCATTAGCCTGTCATGAACTTGACCTGACTTGACCTCGGCGACCTAACGTGACTTATAAATTATATAGCATAACAATATGCATCAAACAAGTCGCTGCTAGTGTTGTCAAGAACACTTCCCTGTTGCCAATATACGGGAAGCGCATCAACGCCGATTTTAGTGGTATGGCGCTGCGATTTTTTTTTTACTTTAACGGCCCCTAGCCTGAAAAAAAATTATGCTGATTTTCATTTTCCTTGCATTAAGCAATGCACCGGTCATTTCTAAGCAGGTACGCAAAAATGGCGTATATCTGCCGGTACAATATGGAATTATGTAAGAAAAATCGGAGGGGTGGGCGGATTTCGCCATCCCCTTCAGAGCGTGTCTTAACATGTCATGAACTTGACCTGACTTGACCTCGGTGACCTGACATGACTTTGGAACAACAAGAGCGTAACAATATGCATCAAACAAGTCGCTGGTTTTGCCAAGAACACTTTATTTTTGCCAATATATGGGAAGCGCATGAGCGCCGATTTTAGTGGTCTGGTGCTGAGAACACTTTTTAATTTAACGACCCCTAACTCGAAAGGTATTCGGTTGATTTTAATTCTTCTTACTTTAAACAACGCGCCGATCATTTTGAAGCAAGTACACAAACAATGGCGTATATCGGCAAGTAATATCTGTAGTTACCTTCGAAAAGCCGGAGAGGTGGCCGGATTTCGCCCCCCCCCCACCCCACCCCTTCAGGGCGCGCATTAAAGGAATCTGAATAATGTACCTGCTTGACGCTGTATGGAACCAATCGGTTTAACCAGCCTACTCGCTCTTCCCACTTCCTCTGATGCTCCTACTCCACTACGCAAGAGCTAGACTCAAGGGAACTCACGGACCGGAGACGAACTCCGACTGCCAGGATCTGCGTGAATGTGGTCGAAATACATATTGCGGGTACTCACCCATGTTTTAAGTCGATTTATCTTTGTGTTCGCATTTGCGCCCACGGGTGAAACATATAACATTTTCGAACGTCTGACCATTGCCGTGAGTGAGGGCGAGCGCAAAGGTCAGGAATCCGCACCATTTGTGCCGGAACTGGAAGAAGCAGCATTACCCTGGATGTTGTCACCCCAAACGCAACAAACTGTACAGACTGCCACCTCATCGTTCGAAAGTGGGAGCAGATATGGAAACATGCAAGTGTGGTACATATTTTTGCGCCGGCTATTTGTTTCTAATTCATCAGCCAAGCCTAAGACAGAGCATGCACTTCTTAAAGAGAACAAAGCATTCATGCGATGCAAAACAAAAGCTTGAACCGTGTTCTTCAAAGACTATGTACAAAAACATGCTGTTTGATTGCATCAGCTGACGGTACGAATGAAGCAGCTTGGCTGCTGCCAGCTGTTGGTGGGCTGGTGCTAACTGGCAGGAGCCGGCGGGGTGGGTTGACGACAGCTCGCCGGTCAGGCCCACACCCACGCGCCATTTTGCCGGCGGATGGCGCGAGCGTGACGCATGCTCCGTCACGAGCTGATGGTGCCGCCGGCTGACCCTCGTCACCACACGTCACAGCTCACGTGCCACAGCCGGCTGACCCTTGTCACGTCACAGATCACTGCCGCCCTCGTCACCACACGTCACAGGTCACGTGCCAAGCCGGCTGACCCTCGTCACCACACGTCACAGCTCACGTGCCACAGCCGGCCGGCCCTCGTCACCACACGTCACAGGTCACGTGCCACAGCCGGCTGACCCTCGTTACCACACGTCACAGGTCACGTGCCACAGCCGGCTGACCCTCGTTACCACACGTCACAGGTCACGTGCCACAGCCGGCTGACCCTCGATCACCACACGTCACAGGTCTCGTGCAACAGCCGGCTGACCCTCGTCACCACACGTCACAGCTCACGTGCCACAGCCGGCCGGCCCTCGTCACCACACGTCACAGGTCACGTGCCACAGCCGCCAATGGCGGCAGACGCTCACATGCAGTATCTACGGCACGGTACCTCGGGAGCAGTGTAACCAGATATGTTGGTGTAGTACCCGAGGAGCAGCACCTACGAACAGTATCTAGGGAGAACCTACAGAACAGTATCTAGGTGGCAGTACCTAGGGAGCAGTACCTACGGAACAGTGTCTAGGGAGCAGCACCTACGGCACGGTACCTCGGGAGCAGTACCTACGGAACAGTATCTAGGGAGCAGTACCTGCTGAACGGGCGCGTCGCCAGTCGGATAACCATCAAATGTAATGTTGGGTGTGCATTGGCAACGTTTTGCCACCTAGTGTAGGGTATTATTGACAGAGTCAGGTTCTTTGCGCTCGCCTTCACTCACAGGAATGGTCGGACGTCCGAAAAATTATAGCATGTTCAACCCGTGGGCGCAAATCGGAGGGAAGTTGGGGTGGGGTTGGGGGATGTAAGCTTAAGGTTTGGTGTCCTTTATCGAGTTGAACTGCTCCTCCCCAGCGAAATCTTTGGACTGGGAGATTTCAGAAGCCAACGTTGTGCGTCAACACAACGGACATTACAATTGCAATGGTGCCGGAGCCAGAAGCTCGCCCCGAATGTACCCAGGGACTAAGTTTAGAATGCTACTGCGAAGGGTTTTCTAGCTGTCGATGACAGGAAAGTGAGTATGTTGTGAAAGGTAATTTTCTGGATACAATGCGTTTAAATGTTGAGAAATCGGCTACCTAACATCGGTTTAAATTCCACTATTGATACGGTTATGAATGTAACATGCATTCATATTTGTAACTTTCTTAATTAAGATAGGCTTAAACGTCATTTGAATTCGGTTAGGTATGTATAGTTAGGGAACACTTTTCGGAAGAATACCTGAGAAGCAGATTAAACCAAATAACTCCACGTGTCTATGCCATGTCACTATGTCCCAACCAAGCAACACATATGACAACATCACAAATCCGCACTCAACTGCCTGCGTCATTGGATTATATTATGTTGCTGTCGCAAGAGGGATGGTTCGGACAACTTGTCGGCGGCTGTCGGACAAGCTGTTGGACAACCTGTTGGACAAGCTGTCGGAAAAACTCTTACAGCTTGTCCGAATACAGAAGTAATCATGCCAAGCACCAACAGGCTGCTTGACAGCCTGTTGGTGGCTGTTGGACAGGCTGTTGGATGTTTGTTGCGAACGTTCCAATGACGTAGACAACACGATGTGTTGCCCAAATACAGAAGTAATCATGTCAAACTAGTGCCCTGATGCATGCCTTGAAAAGGGTGCATCTGAGAATCAGCCTGAGCGGTCTGTATCAGTATTAGCCGGAAGATTTCCCGACGCTTTAAATCCCACTCGTTCGGAACCAACGCGAACTTTCTCAAACACCTTGTTGACACGCACTAGTTATCTGTGCAGAAGACACCACGGGGGCGGGAGGGAGGAGGTCGTGCAGTCACCGTCTCAGGCCGGGTGCCGACCACGCCGTCACTGTGTCACTGTATCACTGGCCGAAGTGGCGCACTCTCGCCGTCACCGCCGCAGGCTCGGGTGGCTGCGCCGTCACCGCCGCAGGCTCGGATGGCTGCGCCGCCACTGCCTCAGGCCCGCTGCGGGCACGATATCGCGCACAGCCGCGTCTACGGTCTGCCGGCGGCAACTATTTCGGAATATCCATTTCAGCAGCGCCGCCGCCGCCGAGGGGGTGTTGCCCGACCGGCGCCACGGATCAGAGGCGCGTCGCGGCTCCGTACAGAGGGGGTGGCAGAGGCGTACCCAGACGTCGAGCGGATGGGGCGCGGGCAAAGGCGCCGGCGGCATTGTGGGCGACAGCGGAACAAGAGAGGTCGGCCTGGCTATTGTGATGGCGTATCTGAAGCCAGGCGCTGTGCAGACGGTGTACTCAAACAATGCGAAGTGAAACAAAATGAAAACGTGCAATAAAATTGGCAGTGAACTGGCAACTCTTGTGTATACTTTCCTCAATTGTCGCCGGCATAGCGCATCACTTGGTGGTGGTGGCTATGATGCATGCGCGGAAGCAGACCTCGTTGCAAGTGAGGAAGACGAAGGCAAACATTTATGTCACCAATACAACATTGTTCTTCTCCAACATTTTTCCTGCTTTCATCAAGAGATATCGAGGATTTCATCCGCAAGCGTGAGATCATCGTGGATGACGTAAATTGCTGAAACGTCACTGAAATGCTGCTTATATGGTGCTTTGTGAAAGCACTCCAGGATCACTCGTTAGTGACGTCGGCCCTGGATCACTGGATCCCTGACGCCCCACGATACCTGGTTATTGAAATCATCATGGATCCCTGGATCCCTGGCAGACCATGATCCCTGGTTGTTGTTGTTGTTTGTTTATTGGGTGGTTCACCACGCACTTTATGCACATTCACGGCTAATGGTACCGCCCACACTGTTTCGCCGCTGGGCCGCGGGATTGGGAAATGTCCCGAGCGACGCTAGTGTCGAACCCGGGACCTTTGGTACCCAGAGCCCAACACCTTAACCACTCGGCCATCCTCGCCCCTACGATCCCTGGTTGGTGGCATCATTCTGCGGTCCGAAGGTCTCTTTACGACCTTCGGCGTCCCCATCCTCTCCACTTCTTCTCAATGCCTTTAGTAGCCGGAACGCAGGCTCCAATTCAAAACGAAAACGGCACCACAAATCAACTGAATGTCCAAACCACACCAGAACAACAGCATCTTGTCACATCGCCTACCGCACTTCCTTTCCCCACATCCAAACAGCCTGGTCACGTACCCACTCTGGTGCGGCGGTTCGGATGGTAGAACTAATCCCGCTTCACAACGCTAAAAATACGCACCCGTATTACCCGATTACACCCTGACAACGCTGGAAATACACACGCTCGGACGGACCGCCTGCCGGGCCCGCCAGCACCAATACCTAGTCGGCATCTGCTCACGACATCAGCAGGAAGTGCGCAGAACGACGAGCCAGCTGAGAATGGAGGGGCGGCGCGGAGGTGGGCCAGTACGCAGAGCAGTCCGATCGGGTCCTTAGTTTTGCATGGGCCCAGTGGCGCCAAACGGTGGCGCCAAATATCCAGCCCGATGGTGTACAACACATTAGCACATTCCTCGCGCGAGAACTTCAGCACGGTGGCGCCAAAATCCCGCGCGGAAGAGCACTTAACACGTGAGGAAGGGCGCCATAACCATGAAGTATTCGGTTTCCAATGTAAATAGACTCGCTGGCGTGGGTTTAAAATGTCGGAGAAACGCAAGGGCTGGTGATTTTCTCTTCTGAATTGATATAAATATAGCCATCGAGTATGCCGATGTGCCAGTCCAAAACAATTTCTTCCCCTTCTTGGTGAATCTCAGGTCCTGTCACTCCAGCCCAACTGGTCCCGGCACTCCAGCCCAACTGGTCCTGATAATCCAGCCAAAAAGGTTCTGCCTCCAAAGCCCAACTCGTCCTGACACTCCACCCCAACTGGTCCTTCCACTCTACCCTAACTGGGTTTGTACGGCAATTGCCATGACATTCAGTCTGGTGAGCGACGCAGTGGGGCACGAGAGGAAAAAGGAAACATTCGAAAGCAGGCGTCAGGTACTATGTTAGAGGTGTAAAATTTTTTAATTTGATTTATTTTAAAGTAATGGAGTTGTAATATAGTTGGGAGAGTGGCTCACGTCATTCTGACGTTCTGGCTGACGTTCGCATTTATGAGGGAATGGGGGGCATGGATGGCGAGACCGTATGGCGGGAGTGCAGGGTGGGGGGCACTAGCTAATGGCAGATATATAAATTATTGGTATATATGGCATATATATGGATATATATTTGGCATATAGTTGGCAATATGTTGCATAATTTAATATAATTTTACAAGCTATTAAAATGCACAAGAAAGTATGTGGAATGTTGCAGAGGTAGGAAGATGATGTGCGCGGTAAACGGTATAAAATAATAAAAAACTACATTAACGGGATGCTGTGCTTTGTGGAAAAAGGGAAAATGGTGTCAGAAGAGAGAAGAATTACAAACTTAAAAAAAGTAACATAGCAGAGGGAATGCAGTGTGTGAGTTGGCATGCAACACACCCTATGTTGGACACTCAGCCGCAGGCCGAAACACCTGGAGGGCGTGCCTCAGAAACGCCGGAGAACAAATGGCTGTCAAACCGCCGTGTGGCGGCATGCTCTACCATCGCGATGTTCTGTGTCCTGCGATGATGACATGCTCTACCATGGTGACTTGTTCTGCGATGATTACATGCTCTGTGATGATGACATACTCTACGAATACGAGTGATGTTCTGTGATGGCAGCATCACAGAACATCACTCAGGGAGACCACGGCGAATTGCTTCGAATACGTCCTGTTACTCGACCAGTGAAAAAGCAAACAAATAATGCTTCAGGATGGCGCTGGCCTGCTCTGGTCTCCCCTGTCCTGGTGACACATGGTTCGAGTCGCTTCACTCGCTCGCACTTAGCCTGGGAGGATCAGTTGGTAGCTGGCCCGATGAGGCCGGGGACGAGCTACCGGGCGGCCGTGTCGGTGCATTGACGGCACGTTAAACTTTCGGTCTAAATTCTGCCGTTGAACTGGAATTCATGGACCGTGTGGTGCGGCCAGGGTTCACGCAACAGTCTCTGCTTAACAATAGGACACTGGTTCATGAAGCCACACCCGCAAGATTTCGTTTTTTTTTAGTGTGGCTTAGCTTCCACGTTGTCCGTCTCCTCTTACTTCATCAGCAGCAGGAAGCCGTAGCTACACTCTCAAGGCTGGATGGGGAGAACAAGTCGACTCGCTCCGTCGCTTCAGTCGACACCCTCCATGCACTGATAACCAATGGCGTCATTAGTCACAGATGCATGGGCGGCTGTGGCAAGGGGGTGAACGTTTCCATATTCTTGATACGCATCGGTGGCATGTGCACACCGCAGCGAGCCAGACCACACCGAGCTGCGTCGGTAGCTGGGCGGAGACGTGACTTTAGAACCACCAGCTCTGGCCTTAAGGAGCACAATCGCGCATCAATACTCCGAGCATGGTAACTTCACACCACTTCGAAAATGGAGCGTATGGTAACATCCTACCACTTCAAAAATTGAGCGCATGGTATCTTCCCACCTCTTGGAAAATGGAGCGTATGGTACTTTCCCACCACATCGAAAATGAGCGCAGTAACTTGTCATAAACTTGTTTGATCGGGTTCATTTTCATTGGATATTAACTCGATGCACCTTCTGAATGTGTTAGTCGTAATGTGCGTCAGCACATCACCGGCACAGCACGGGACCGCTACAGAAGGGGGAACCACTACAGCACGGACACCACCTCAGCACGGGGAACCACCACAGCACGGGGAACCACTACAGCACGGGGAACCACCACAGCACGGGGAACCACCAAAGCACGGGGAACCAGTATAGCACGGGGAACCACCACAGCACGGGGAACCACCACAGCACGGGGAACCACTATAGCACGGGGAACCACTACAGCACGGGGAACCGCCACAGCACGGGGAACCACCACAGCACGGGGAACCACTACAGCACGGGGAACCACTACAGCACGGGGAACCACTATAGCACGGGGAACCACTATAGCACGGGGAACCACTACAGCACGGGGAACCACTACAGCACGGGGAACCACTACAGCACGGGGAACCACTACAGCATGGGGAACCACTACAGCACGGGGAACCACTACAGCACGGGGAACCACCAAAGCACGGGGAACCACCACAGCACGGGGAACCACTATAGCACGGGGAACCACTACAGCACGGGGAACCGCTACAACACGGGGATCGTCACAACAGGGGAACCACTAGAGCAGGGAACTGCTACAGCAGGGGGACCACAACATCACTGGGAACCTCCACAGTACGGGACCGGTCACCAGCCACCAGCTTACCCGAAGTGAAGTCCTCTGGAAGGGCTGCTGCAGGCGCACCACTGACCACACCACCGATCACCAGCCACACCGCACCCGTCACTAGTCACCAGCCACACCGCACCAGTCGCCAGTCGCCAGTCACCAGTCACCAGTCGCCAGTCACCAGTCGCCAGTCGCCAGTCGCCAGACGGGCGGCTGCACAGCGTTCGGCAGCTGCGGGCGCGCTGCCACTGTGCCGTCTGCGCCACAACAAAAGGCGAGCCACCGCCGCAGCCGCGGCCGCGGCCGGCCGGCAGGGGCACGCGCCGGAACAGCCACCCACCGGAACTGGCGCCACGGGGACAGGTGCTGCCGGGGGGTGACAGGTGCTCCCTGGCCGGCAGAGGGGGCGGGGGCATGCCGATCCTGCCGACCATCTGTCTGGTGCGTGGGGAAGTGCGTCGGACTGTGGGTCGAGAGGGTGGAGAAATGCGGCCACAGCTGTCCCCTCGGTGAGGCGTGTGGAAGGGGGGGGGGGGGGGGGGGGGTGAAGCCTAGACCCGCGTCGCCCGAGAGAGGAAGGACGTGGGACGGGGTGGACTGCATAGGGGTTCGGTGCTTTAAATGTTGGCTAAAGGGATGATACAATTGCAGCCAGGATACGTCGGGAGAGGGTATAGCTTGTTTAGGAGAAAAATGTTCAACTGCCCAGTGTTATCTGGCCATTCGGAAGGATGCGTTGGTTCGGGACTTGCATGCCTTCGAATTCAACACCTAAATATCTTAACGCCTTAAAACTTTGACACTTGAACCGAACATGCAGAGTATCGTCAAAGAAACAGAGCAACAGAGGAGCAGAGAACGTCCGCCACATATAACTAGCTCATGGGCAGGCAGCGCCGCTGGGGATCTGACTCATTTGCAGCGGAATTCAACTACTGCCTCCTGCGAAATTTCCTGTAAAGTGTCCTGTGACGTGCTCCGTGAAATGTCCTATGAAACGCTCCATGAAATGTCCTGTTCAGTGTCCTGTGAAGTGTCCCGTGATGTGTTCCGTGAAACGTCCTGTGAAGTGTCCGGTGAAGCATCCTATGAAGTGTTCCGTGAAACGTCCTGTGAAGTGTCCTGTGAAGTGTCCTGTGAAGTGTTTCGTGAAGTGATGGTGAGAGTCACGCGAAGGCCACCACCGCCAGCGGCATCCACCTCGTGGGAAGCAGACCACGGCACGTCCAGCTCGAGGGAAACAGACCTCCGGGTGGAGGATCCGACTGGACGTGTTTGGTCGGTTTTGGCGCCGATAAGGTCTGGGATATCCGATCCGATCCGATCCTCACCAGTGTCACGTGTCACTCATCACCAGATCCTCATCAGTGTCACGTGTCACTCATCACCAGATCCTCATCAGTGTCACGTGTCACTCATCACCAGATCCTCATCAGTGTCACGTGTCACTCATCACCAGATCCTCATCAGTGTCACGTGGCACTCATCACCAGATCCTCATCAGTGTCACGTGTCACTCATCACCATATCCTCATCAGTATCACGTGTCACTCATGACCAAATTATCACCAGTGTGAAATGTCACTCATCGCCAGATCATCACCGGTGTCACGCAACTCACTCAGATCATCTCGTGCGTCGCACACACTTCGCACCAGCCGGTAGCCTGGTGGCCCATCTCAGTAGCCTGACGGCCCATCTCAGTAGCCTGACGGCCCATCTCAGTAGCCTGACGGCCCATCTCAGTAGCCTGACGGCCCATCTCAGTAGCCTGACGGCCCATCTCAGTAGCCTGCCCCTCGTAGCCTTGGCCCATCTCAGTAGCCTGGTGCCCATATCTCCAGTAGCCTGACGGCCCATCTCAGTAGCCTGACGGCCCATCTCAGTAGCCTGACGGCCCATCTCAGTAGCCTGACGGCCCATCTCAGTAGCCTGACGGCCCATCTCAGTAGCCTGACGGCCCATCTCAGTACAGTAGCCGGACGGCCTTTCCCAGCCGGTCGGGTCATCTCCGAGAACGAGTGCCGGATGTGGCGGCGCCTCCGCCGCCCAGACGTTTCCGGTGTGAACGGGCGGCAAAAACGGCGCGCGCGCGCCTCCCACGTCACCGAGCAGCCGTGACGTGCGGCATCACGTGACGCGTGACCGTCACGTGACACCCGCGGCCGCCGCCGGTCACTGTCGGTCAGGGCGTCACCTCCCATCGCTCCGTCACTCTGTACTGCCGGTCACTGTCGGTCACTGTCGGCACTGTCGGTCAGCTCCGGCGGCTGCCGGTCACTTCCCATCGCTCTCCGGTCACTACTGGTCACTCCTCGATCGGTTGCGGTCATCCCCGAATACTTCCGGCACTCGCAATGGCTTGTAATTACGGGCGCTCGAGGTCACTCCCGGTCACTCTCGGTCACTTTCTGCCATTCCCGGTCACTCCCGGTCATTCCTGGTCAGCGTAGATGTCTGGGGGGGGGGGGGGCTGGATGAGCCAACCACGAGCAGGAGTATTAGGAGGGAGGAGAAGCATTTATTGGCATATCTGGGGGGCAGCCAAGAATGTTAATGTCCGACAGACGATTTGGATTAGTTTCAATCCAACCTGTCCTCGTCCAGTCATGTAATTCCACCGCCACTGTGTGAGTGTGTGAACGCGGAGGCCGGATCGCTAAGGAAGAGGGGCGAGGCTGAGTCACATGGTTACGGTCCAAGTCGAAAGTCCAGCAGCGAAAAGGTTACGATGGAGAGCACGATGAGGTTACGTACGAGAGCAATGTCAGCTGAACATTTGCCAGGGTGTCGCTTGGGCTAAATGAGCACGCTTCAGTGAGTTTGCACAATGGGTTTACCAATAGAAAAAGCTTGTCGACACGAAAGTCGGGTTGGATGAGTCACATGAAGCTGTTCTTTGAAATAGGCAGATGACGTTCACCTATTCCAAGCCCTTTGTAAACTAAGAGTACAATTGAAAGCTTCAAAGGAAGACGGCTAGTCTTCTTTTATCAAAGCGAATGAATGCCCCCCTAAGAGACAGGTACTTCGGTGTAAACTGGTGAGAAATCATGAAAACCCAGCAATATTTGGAATATTTTCACTTGGAAGACCTTCAAAGTATGGCTACATTGAAAACACCGGCATATTTTCGGGATCTATTCTTCTCATCTCCAGTATCAACCAAAAAGTCAGAAAATGGTGATTCAAACATAGGAACACGCCCAAATTGTGACCTGAGTTTGTGGTGACCAAGGACTGCCATTCACTCCAGTTGAGTGGCCATGCTTGTAGATGTCTGAAAAGCGTCCAGCCTTCTGATGAATTTAATTGCTGCAGGTAGGTAGACATGCCAGCAGTCAGACCTGTTCGCAGTTCCCGACGAATTGACTCAGCCTCATATTTTGATTGAAAGGGGTGAGTTTGCTCAGTGCGGTTGTCAAACCAAATGCATTGCAATGAATTGACTCGCGCACCGAAATAGAACACATTGAATCATTTCATTAACACCCCGCTGATTCATCATAGATACATGTTTGCTACCTAATTCGGCTCCTTCTTTAACATCTTTAACGTTTTCTCCCGGTCATCCTTCGGCTTGCAGTTTGTGTTTCCGATACATTGATTCTGAAGTGAAGGATGCCTATTGAAACCAAAAACGGCAAATGTCCAGAACCAGTAGGTAACAAGGTAGAGTATGTCCTTCTATATAGACATCCAATACTTTCAGGGGTGCAGAGCTCAAAGGTACAATTTTTTAAGACGTTGGGTTTGTATGGCAGAATCACATCAGCAAATCACATGGCAGAGCTTGCAGTATATATATATATATATATATATATATATATATATATATATATATGTATATATATGTATATATATATACATATGTATATATGTATGTTATATATATATATATATATATATATATATATATATATATATATATATATATATATATATATATATATATATATATATATATATATATATATATATATATATATATATATATATATATATATATATATATATATATATACCACGATGTTCTATAGAGAAATATGTCAGCGGTGCTGAGTGTAAGCCAGTGTTTACTACAGCAGTCTACTACGAAGTAAACCGACATGTTGAGCGGTCGTCACCGTGGTGGTCCAACATGGCGGTTGACCATCGCTTGTCCTTTAAGTACCAACAATGGTGCGATTGTCATTATGTGGACTGTGATTTTAAGAGTCAAATGTGTTTGAAATGTCACACTATGTAGTATTGACTTCTCATATGATGAAACTGTTTGGCATGTTGTGTAATCCTCCTCAGGGGTGTCGATATTTTTCCACGTAGAGCAAAAGGTTAGTTATTAGGTTTAGGGCGCATCAACCAGTGGTTATACAGGCCCATTACAAGCTAAGCTCCCCTACCATGGGGAGGTTATGACGATGGTATGTTCCTCCCAGGTCGGGAGATGGCTGACACACCACAACATTTCCCCCAGTGTTGCAGTGTCCGGTAATAGTTCGTCCCAGCATATACAGTGTGGTACGCGGGCGGTATTTTGCTGAGCGTATTTTCACAATTCGTCGCCGCCGGACATTTCGACACACCTCGATGTCGCAACACAGGCTGTACCGCTCCGGGCGGCTGTCACACGGTGACGTCACACCCGCCCGTGACGTCAGCTGTGACGCGTTGAGTGAGACCGAACTCGGCCACGAGTCGCGACAACGGCTGGCGATGTGGTGACGTCACAGATGGCAGACGGCCTGCCGCTCAGCCCGCCGACCAGGTCATAAGGTGGGGATTGTGATGGTCACGAACACTAGGTCAGGTCAGGTCAGCCAGTCAACTCAAGAGGCAGACGGCCTGCCGCTCAGCCCGCCGACCAGGTCATAAGGTGGGGATTGTGATGGTCACGAACACCAGGTCAGGTCAGGTCAGCCAGTTAACTCATAATAGTCAATCGGGCATAATTAATGTCATGAAAATGGCAGAGATAGTCTCTAACGTGGCCAGAGCAGGTGTAGTGTCTGAGGTAGCCAAGCCAGCACTAGCAACTCGCTTGCAGAAGCAAGGACGAAAGTCGCTCAAAAGGTGGGACAATATTTATATTTTCATCGTGACCTTTAAATGCAACGCATGTAGGTGTTCGATCACACAGATTTAGCAAATATAGTTTTGAAAAGTGCTTGTTTGAAATGTGTCACACCCGCTCACACAGGAAAATCAGCTCCTATCGACAGCTGTGTGCACAACCGTCAACCTCACGAAGCTCCACCCCTGACTAAATGCTTAGCACTGGAAAAAAAAAAAACACAGCCCAATCCCAGGTAACAAATAGTGAACATTTCGCAAGCGTCCCCATATCTCCAGCCTTGCTCACTAGCGATCCCTTATGTGGTTTCCAGGCAAAAGCGGGAGGGAAGGACATGGAAGGGGGAGGGGAGGGGAGGGGAGGGACAACGTACCAAGCGAGCATCTGGTGCCCGCGAAGGGGGATGGGGCGGCGCATGAAATGTTGGGGGCGGTCATACGGTTCCGTGTCATTGTGGTTATTGCGCCTGTCGTTATTGCAGTGACTTGGCGGAAAATTGCAGAGCTGGAGTTCTTTCAAAATAATAGGGTCTTCATTAAAAATAATATGCAATGCAGTAGTTAACCTCAGGTCAATTATCTAAGTTATTTAGCTCCAGGCTTGTCAAGTTTAATAGCCAGACATAATAAGGGCTAGGCAAAGCGCGGAGAGAATGAATGAACGAAAATGTCTTGGCAGTGACAAGCATGGTGAGAGAAAGTGAGCGAAGCGAGAAAACTGGGAAGATGCCTCAGAACGTCCCTGGTAGCTCAGTTGGTTGGAGCGCTGGCCTGCACCGGTCTCCCATGTATTGGCAACACAGGGTTCGAGTCGCTTCGCGCGCTCGCATCTAACTCCCGGCCGGGAGTGTCAGTTGGCAGCTGCTGGCCCGATAAGGCCGTGGACGAGCTACCGGGCGGCCGTGTCGGTGCATTGGCGGCACTTTAAACTTTCGGTCTAAATTCTGCCTTTGAACTGGAGTTCATGGACCGGGTGGTGGGGCCAGGGTTCACGCAACAACCTCTGCTTAGCAATAGAACCCTGGTTCCTAAAGCCACCCCAGCAACAACTCGGATTACATTTTTTTTAAACCGACACTGATGATAGCCGCCAACGCCGAACGGCATATAAAAACAAACCGACAATGAAACTGCAATACGGAAGTGAGTCTAGACACTAATCACGAAACTAAAAGCAAGAGCGCAAGTGTAGCTTCATGGGAAACCCAACCTGGCCGTCTCTGTGTCAGAACAGCAGCGCAGCAGCGTGACAACGTCTCTGTGTCAATGGAAACAGCAGCAGCGTGACAACGTCTCTGTGTCAATGGAAACAGCAGCAGCGTGACAACGTCTCTGTGTCAATGGAAACAGCAGAGAAGTGACGACGTCTCTGTGTCAATGGCAACATCAGTGCGACAAAGTCTCTGCGTCAATGGCATCAGCAGCGTGACAAAGTCGGCAGCTTGAGCCGCCGGAACTGGCGGATTCCGCGGCCACAACAAACGCCGCATGAGCGCGGCAAAACAATGCGGCCCGGGGCGTGGGAGGGAGTCACGGCCGGAACGGAATGCCACCGGGTATGTGCAACTTCGGGCAACAGCTGGCCGGTGTGTGCAACTCCGGGCAACACCTCACCGGTGTGTGCAACTCTGTGTAACACCTCGCCGGTGTGTGCAACTCCGGGCAACACCTCGCCGGTGTGTGCAACTCCGGGCAACACCTCGCCGGTGTGTGCAACTCCGGACAACACCTCGCCGGATCGCCGGTGTGTGCAACTCCGGGCAACACCTCGCCGGTGTGTGCGACTCCGGGCAACACCTCGCCGGTGTGTGCAACTCCGGGCAACACCTCACCGGTGTGTGCAACTTCTGGCAACACCTCGCTGGTGTGTGCAACTCCGGGCAACACCTCGCCGGTGTGTGCAACTCCGGGCAACACCTCGCCGGTGTGTGCAACTCCGGGCAACACCTCGCCGGGGTATGCAGGGGCTTGCCACTTGGCACCGCTTGGTGGCGCTGCTGCCTGGTTCGTCGGCACGTGACGGGGCGTCACAACAGCCGTCACGTCCGTGGACGGCTGGAAATGAGCCGCGGAGCCTGGTCCACCATGGTCGGTGGCGGTGGGCATGGGCAGTGACCATCGGACCATGACTAGTGGCAGTGATTATGGTCGGTGATCATCGACCATGATCATTGACAGTGACCATGGCTAGTGATCATCGGCCATGATCAGCGACAGTGAACATCATCAATGACCATTGACCATGATTAGTGGCAGTGACCACGGTCAGTGGCAGTGACCACGGTCAGTGGCAGTGACCATGGTCAGTGGCCATCGTCCATAATCGGAAGACGGTGTGTCAACTGTATCCCGGCACGCGTGATCGTGGTCCCAATGGGAACCCAACTCTACACGTAATAACACCGGGGTATCAACTTCTGAAAATAGTCTTGGCACGAGGAGGCATTATATGGAGGAAATTGAATGGCTGACATCCATTGGAAACCGACCTGTTGGATCTCATTTTAAAAACAAAATTATTCTGGGACCAGCATCCCAACATTGCCTCAACCCAAACTATGTACTGAATCGACATCCATAACATAGCAAACAGCAATAATTAGCAGGCGCGGAGACCTGGCGCGGGCACATCAAATCGAGGTGAGAAGTCGTGGCGGTGGCGCAGCGCCCGATCGCTGAATACCAGATAATGAGAGCTGTACCTGTGTGGTGCCTATTCAGAAATCCATAAGAGTGTGCTTCGATCCAAGATATACGCTACGCCCTAGGTGAGCCCATCGATTATGAAGCCAAACATATCTGTAGTGATTTCTTTAATTTGAGTTGGGACCGCTTCAAACTGATGTTAGAGTACCGTACAAATTACGACTGCACTTAGAGTTTTACTATGCAACTTTTATATGACCATCCAGCTGGAATATGCCCACGCCACTGCCCAGCCAGCATGAACCCGGTGCGTTCACGCTCTCGCAAAGCACGCCCTGACTAACTGCAGTCGGAATGGAGACAAACATCACCGACACGACGCAGTAACTACAGCAGCTGCAAATCGGAGCGCGCTTTGGAGGCACAATACATCACCCAGAGTTCAGCAACCGTCACTTCAGCAGCGCGACAACACGCAATCCCCCGTCATTTGTCTCGTTGTTTGCATCGACGGCGACAGCCACGGAAATGATCCACCGTGATTAAGTCCAACGACATGATAAATAGTTACCGCCCCGCTGAGCAGCACGAAGTCTTCTCGAGCTTGAAGGCAATCAGTTACTGCTCAGCGCAACAGATGAAACATCACCGCGCGGCACAAAACCAGAACGAGACATTAGCGAAATTGGAATCGTCGCGCGGCCCCATAAAGAGCAAGGCTAGAGTGCGCAGGGGTAAGCTTGCATTGTCAGAGGGAGCTAACAAGAAGCGTTTGGCTTCGACACGACACGCGGCGCGCTCCGCGGTGTATGGAACTCGTTGGCAGGGTGGTTATACGCTGGCAGGGAGTGCACGCTCCAGCTTCCTGGACACACAGCGGACAGAGCGAAATGAGAGGCACCCATGGCTCTTGCCTGCATCTTGGGCCGGATGGAAATAAGAGGCAAATTCAGCCCTTGCCAGATCTTGGAAACGGCCAGAGGGAAATGAAAGGTACCGTTGTCTGCATCTTTAAACGGTGCCTGACCAGACACAGACCACAGCCCGCGATGGCCCTGTCGTCACGGAGACGGCCACGGTCCGCCACAGCCCGCGATGGCCCTGTCGTCACGGAGACGGCCACGGTCCGCCACAGCCCGCGATGGCCCTGTCGTCACGGAGACGGCCACGGTCCGCCACAGCCCGCGATGGCCCTGTCGTCACGGAGACGGCCACGGTCCGCCACAGCCCGCGATGGCCCTGTCGTCACGGAGACGGCCACGGTCCGCCACATCCCGCGATGGCCCTGTCGTCACGGAACGGCCCCCCCCCGTGGCCCTCGTCACGGCCCCCACAGCCCGCGATGGCCCTGTCGTCACGGAGACGGCCACGGTCCCACAGCCCGCGATGGCCCTGTCGTCACGGAGACGGCCACGGCCGCCACAGCCGCCCCGCGATGGCCCTGTCGTCACGGAGACGGCCCCACGGTCCGCCACAGCCCGCGATGGCCCTGTCGTCACGGAGACGGCCCGCCACAGCCCGCGATGGCCCTGTCGTCACGGAGACGGCCACGGTCCGCCACAGCCCGCGATGGCCCTGTCGTCACGGAGACGGCCACGGTCCGCCACAGCCCGCGATGGCCCTGTCGTCACGGAGACGGCCACGGTCCGCCACAGCCCGCGATGGCCCTGTCGTCACGGAGACGGCCACGGTCCGCCCAGCCCGCGATGGCCCTGTCGTCACGGAGACGGCCACGGTCCGCCACAGCCCGCGATGGCCCTGTCGTCACGGAGACGGCCACGGTCCGCCACAGCCCGCGATGGCCCTGTCGTCACGGAGACGGCCACGGTCCGCCACAGCCCGCGATGGCCCTGTCGTCACGGAGACGGCCACGGTCCGCCACAGCCCGCGATGGCCCTGTCGTCACGGAGCGGCCACGGTCCGCCACAGCCCGCGATGGCCCTGTCGTCACGGCCACAGCCCGTGGCCCTGTCGTCACGGAGCGGCCACGGCCCGCCCAGCCCGCGGCCTGTCGCCACAGCCCGCGATGGCCCTGTCGTCACGGAGCCGGCCACGGTCCGCCACAGCCCGCGATGGCCCTGTCGTCATGGAGACGGCCACGGTCCGCCACAGCCCGCGATGGCCCTGTCGTCACGGAGACGGTCCGCCACATCCCGCGATGGCCCTGTCGTCACGGGACGGCCACGGTCCGCCACAGCCCGCGGTGGCCCTGTCGTCACGGAGACGGCCACGGTCCGCCACAGCCCGCGATGGCCCTGTCGTCACGGAGACGGCCACGGTCCGCCACAGCCCGCGATGGCCCTGTCGTCACGGAGACGGCCACGGTCCGCCACAGCCCGCGATGGCCCTGTCGTCACGGAGACGGCCCGCCACAGCCCGCGATGGCCCTGTCGTCACGGAGACGGCCACGGTCCGCCACAGCCCGCGATGGCCCTGTCGTCACGGAGACGGCCACGGTCCGCCACAGCCCGCGATGGCCCTGTCGTCACGGAGACGGCCACGGCCCGCCACAGCCCGCGATGGCCCTGTCGTCACGGAGACGGCCCGCCACAGCCCGCGATGGCCCTGTCGTCACGGAGACGGCCATGGTCCGCCACAGTCCGCGATGGCCCTGTCGTCACGGAGACGGCCCGCCACAGTCCGCGATGGCCCTGTCGTCACGGGCGGCCACGGTCCGCCACAGCCCGCGATGGCCCTGTCGTCACGGAGACGGCCATGGTCCGCCACAGTCCGCGATGGCCCTGTCGTCACGGAGACGGCCCGCCACAGTCCGCGATGGCCCTGTCGTCACGGAGACGGCCACGGCCCGCCACAGCCCGCGATGGCCCGCCAATTGGCAGACACACTCACTTCCGCCGGAAGTCTCCCGTTCGCGTAAATCGTCGCGGTCCGGCCTCTGACAGAGTGGCAGAGGCCGTACCGCGGTATCGCGGTGACACGAGGAACGGGCCGAGGGACCGAGCGGCGTTGATGACGTACTGACGTCAATGACGCCGGCGTGGTTATGTCACCGTTGGGCTCATCGCGCGTTCAACAGCTGGGGATCCACGGTGTTGTCGCCACGCAGCCTGTCAAGTCGACGTGTCGGGATTTAGCTGCTAATTCGGCAGTCAGCGAGTGTCGAATCTGTCTGGATCTGGATTCTGGAATCTGTCAGCGATGAGTCGGTCACATTCGTCAGTGGTGAATCTGTTACACTTGTCAGTGGAGAGTCGTGTCAGTGGTGAGTCGGTCCCACTTGTCAGTGGTGAGTCGGTTCCACTTGTCAGTGGTGAGTCGTGTCAGTGGTGATACGGTCCCACTTGTCAGTGGAGAGTCGTGTCAGTAGTGAATCGGTCCCACTTGTCAGTAGAGAGTCGTGTCAGTGGTGAATCTGTCACACTTGTCAGTGGAGAGTCGTGTCAGTGGTGAGTCGGTCCCACTTGTCAGTGGTGAGTCGTGTCAGTAGTGAATCGGTCCCACTTGTCAGTGGTGAGTCGTGTCAGTGGTGAGTCGGTCCCACTTGTCAGTGGAGAGTCGTGTCAGTGGTGAGTCGGTCCCACTTGTCAGTGGAGAGTCGTGTCAGTGGTGAATCGGTCCCACTTGTCAGTGGTGAATCGTGTCAGTGGTGAGTCGGTCCCACTTGTCAGTGGAGAGTCGTGTCAGTGGTGAATCTGTTACACTTGTCAGTGGAGAGTCGTGTCAGTGGTGAGTCGGTCCCACTTGTCAGTGGAGAGTCGTGTCAGTAGTGAATCGGTCCCACTTGTCAGTGGTGAGTCGTGTCAGTGGTGAGTCGGTCCCACTTGTCAGTGGAGAGTCGTGTCAGTGGTGAGACAATCAAAATTGTCACGAGTTTCCAACGCCGGGGCCGTGTTAATGCCATACAATGCTCTTTATTTGCTTGGCGTTTGGTCCCATGAGTTAACAAAGCTAACAACTTTGCAACACACATCGAGTAGTATAGTGTGTCCATATATATTCCGTTAGGACCTCACCTACGCATGGTAGTCCGCATGGAAGAGGACAAGGGGACACATCACTCACAGCATGGTGAACTTTAACATTGCTCATACAACGTTGCATGGTAAAAATAGATCTAGAATCTTTGTTCCCCTGCCTATGGAAATTGGAAGTTTGATCAGTTAAAAATAGCTTCGAGGTGAGTCTTTGACGCTTCCCATTTTACTTAAGGGCATCGACCATCCAAGGTCACGACATTCCAATGAGCTATGCTGCAAATTTAGTCTCTATGCATTTTCTCTTTTAGTAGCCTCCAGGAAATACGCGTATATTTCAACTGGCCAAAGCCTTCATCATAGTTTCAAAATTTTGCTTCCCATTCTATGTTCGTTCTTCTGGGACACCAGCGGCTCTGGGTACCAATGCTATCACTGTCTGGCCCAGATCGCAGTATTTCGCTGCTGCAAAGTTCAACCCTTGAGGAGAAGTGAAGCTGCTTGATATACAAAGCAAAATGCGGAGAAGAGAAAAGCGAGGCGCTGCTGCCGGAACAGCCCCCAACTGCTGCTTCAGGTTCAGTCCTAAACCCTCTCACCTCCACTCGTTCTCTGCAGCCAGTTTCCTTCCATCTCAGAGTCTGCCTCCTGCTTCCGACTGCTACTCCCTTTCCAGTCCGAACCTGCCATATAGTTCCAGCTTCCATGCGTCATAGTGTCTCCCGCCTCCACTCTACTCCTTTCAGTCCGAACGCGGCCCGGTCCCCCTCTCATCCCAGCTTCCCACCTGCTCGCTCTCTGCTCAGTCCCTGTTCCCGTTTATTCTTGCCGCTTCAGTCCCGGCCTCCTACCTGCTCGCTCCTTTCTTAGTCCCTGTTCTCTGCCTTTCCCTGCCGCCTCAGTCCCGGCCTGCCACCTCCTCACCCCTTTCTGAGTCTGTGTTCCCGTCTTCCCGCCCCTCCCCACCTCAGCACCATGAACAGGCCGCCGGTCGCCGCGGCAACCCCCGCCAGAAAGGCGCGCCAGGAGCGCCGCGGCGCGCGCCGGCGGTAATGGTGCGCTTCCGGCGCGTGACTGCGCCATCAGTGCCGCCCGCCGGGTGGGCGGGTTGTCGGCGGCGAGAGGCGGCGCGTCGACGTTCGCCTTCAAGTCGACAATCAGTGCAGAACGGCCGGCTCTCCGCGCCGCCGACCGTCACGAGGATGGAGAGGTGGCACAGGTCACGTGACACATCGGAGCGTGTCACACAGCACACAGCAGAGGTGACACTCCCGCACAGCAGAGGTGACACTCCCGCACATCAGAAGTGACATTCCTACACAGCAGAGGTGATAGTCCCGCACATCAGAGGTGACACTCCCACACATCAGATGTGACACTCCCGCACATCAGAAGTGACATTCCCACACATCAGAGGCGTCATACGCCAGACGTGACAATACCGCTCATCAAATGTGACAGCCCCGGACACCAAAGATGACAGTCCAACACATCAGGGGTGATAGTTACGTACACCGGAGATGATAGTCACACACAGAAGAGAACGAAAAACATTTATCCGGACAAAAAGTGACGACAATGAGGTTTATGAGCTTATGATAGACGTGATGTTTTTTAACGTGATATTTTAATTAATATTTGATTTTTTTTTAAATAGACAAATAAAACTTGGAATCACAAAAGTAAGAAGAAATAGATCATGGTCCAAAAAAATGCTCGTCGATCCCCTTTTTAAAGCTGCAAAATTTATAGTTTCCGATTATACAATTTTTCATTTTCTAATGGACAAAGTGCACCGAGAGGCCTTGTTTTAGGTGAACTTAGCCACATGCAAAGTGCTAACTTAGCCATAATCTTCGATTATAGCCCTAATAGGCAGATATGCAAAACGAATAAGTCATGAAAAACGCAAAAATTCGAAACTACCTCTTGTGCGTTTTGTTGCGTATCCAAAGATAAGTGAACGCTGGGTGTTCTTCAAATATCTTGGCGTGCAAAAGCGTGACAACTGGTTGAACATTTTTGGAGGTGACCTCTCTTGACCTTTACTAACTCCGTGGCCATATGTTATCTGACCTCAAATTAGTTAAAGTTGTCACATATATCAAATTGATGTGGGAAAAGTTATACTAAATTTCGGTGCGCTGCCGCGCACCACTTTATTGTTTCATTGTCCGCCGAAGACCTAAGGGGGTGGCGGAAAAAGATCACGCCCAGAAACGGCGCGGGTTAACATCGCGGAGTTTAGACGATGACATTCACAGAATACGCAACACACGCACAAATGAACCGTGAAAAGGAAAAACGAACGTTCTCTCACGTGTCGCTCTTCATTCGATCGGGTTACGTCTGGTTCGGTCATATCGTAATATACAGCATGTTTGAGAACAATATTTCTGGTTCGGACTTATCGGAAGCATTATCTATCATCAAATTAAGCCATATAATATCGCGATGTTTGGAATACGGGTGGTTAAATTACAGACAAAACCGGTGCTAATGCTTGGTAAACCTGCTGACCATACGGCCCCTACCAGCAGTTCCGACTGCATTTGCGACATTGCGGTCTGGATAATAGTCTGAACGTTAGCTTGTACCGCGAAGAAAGAAAAAAAACATGTTTGAAGCTGCATCTGTGTACAGGCCTACACCGTCGGAAGATGTTATTTGGACGAGGAGCGATTATTCGGTTTATATATTAGATTACTATAGGGGGGGGGGGGCTATAATTACAAATATAATGGTTGACTCGACCACGAAATTGTCGTGCCGATCCGTCGGCCAACCACACTGTCCAGCCGACCATACTGTCCAGACGTCCAGCCGACCATACTGTCCAGACGTCCAGACGTCCAGACGTCCAGACGTCCAGACGTCCAGACGTCCAGCCGACCATACTGTCCAGACGTCCAGACGTCCAGCCGACCATACTGTCCAGACGTCCAGACGTCCAGCCAGCCATACTGTCCAGACGTCCAGACGTCCCGACCATACGCGACCATACTGTCCAGACGTCCAGACGTCCAGACTGTCCAGCGACCATACTCCACGTCCAGACGTCCAGCCGACCATACTGTCCAGACTCCAACGTCCAGACGTCCAGACGTCCATCTGTCCAGACGTCCAGACGTCCAGCACCATACTGTCCAGACGTCCAGACGTCCAGACGTCCAGCCACCAACTGTCCAGACGTCCAACGTCCAGCCGCAGACCATACTGTCCAGACGTCCAGACGTCCAGACGTCCAGACGTCCAGCGACCATACTGTCCAGACGACCACCGACGTCCACGTCCAGCCGACCATACTGTCCAGACGTCCAGACGTCCAGCCGACCATACTGTCCAGACGTCCAGCCGACCATACTGTCCAGACGTCCAGACGTCCAGCCAGCCATACTGTCCAGACGTCCAGACGTCCAGACGTCCAGACGTCCAGACGTCCAGACGTCCAGACGTCCAGACGTCCAGACGTCCAGCCGACCATACTGTCCAGACGTCCAGCCGACCATACTGTCCAGACGTCCAGACGTCCAGCCGGCCATACTGTCCAGACGTCCAGACGTCCAGCCGACCATACTGTCCAGACGTCCAGCCGACCATACTGTCCAGACGTCCAGATTACTCGCCACCACCCCCTCCACCCATACCAGACGTCCAGACGTCCAGACCGACCCAGACGTCCAGCCGACCATACTGTCCACGCCCGTCCACGCCCAGACGTCCAGCCGGCCGCACTGGACGGGACGGTGCCGCCCAGACTCGTGTCGGCTCTGTCACGCCCGTCACGTGACGTCACCAGCAGCCTGGGTCGGCCGCCGGCGTGACGGCGGTGTTGTGTGTCGACTCCAGCGGAGCGTGACGGAGCCGCACGGACGGCCAGCGTGACGTGCTGCTCTGACGTATCCCGACCGGCTCCTCTGACGTATCCCGACCGGCTCCTCTGACGTATCCCGACCGGCTCCTCTGACGTATCCCGACCGGCTCCTCTGACGTATCCCGACCGGCTCCTCTGACGTATCCCGACCGGCTCCTCTGACGTATCCCGACCGGCTCCTCTGACGTATCCGACCGGCTCCTCGACTACGGCTCCTCTGACGTATCCCGACCGGCTCCTCTGACGTATCCCGACCGGCTCCTCTGACGTATCCCGACCGGCTGCTCTGACGTATCCCGACCGGCTCCTCTGACGTATCCCGACCGGCTCCTCTGACGTATCCCGACCGGCTCCTCTGACGTATCCCGACCGGCTCCTCTGACGTATCCCGACCGGCTGCTCTGACGTATCCCGACCGGCTCCTCTGACGTATCCCGACCGGCTGCTCTGACGTATCCCGACCGGCTCCTCTGACGATCCAGACCGGCTCCTCTGGCGTATCCCGACCGGCTCCTCTGACGTATCCCGACCGGCTCCTCTGACGTATCCCGACCGGCTCCTCTGACGTATCCCGACCGGCTCCGTCGGGTGGATACGTGCGGATACGTCAGATGGACGTATCCACACGTATCCACATGTACCCACTAACGTATATGACGTATCCACAAGTACCCACTGACGTATCTGACGCATCCACATGTATCCAGACGTACCCACTGAGGTTTCTAGGGTATCCACACGTATCCACATGTACCCACTAACGTATCTGACGCACCCACACGTGGCCACACGTACCCACGGAGGTTTCTGACGTATTCGCACGTACTCACTAACGTGTCTGGCGTATCCGCACGTATCCCGTGTAAACGTGGCCACATGGCAGAGTATTTCAGTGACATGTGGTCTCATGATCACATGGTAGTGTACTGATCTACCACATATACCACATATACCACATACCACATATGCCACATAACGGTGAATTTCACTGCGATGTCACCATATGGTCACATGGCAGTACGAGGTAATTAATTGCATCCGTCGCACAACTACAATGGCAATGGCAATGGCAATGTCGACGACAATGGTAACGACAATGACGTCACGTAGCGCGTCACCGGACGACACCAACCCCAGTATGACGTCATTAACTCCCCGCACATCCAGAGTCTGACGTCACTGTTCTGTGCACACGTCTCGGTGTGACGTCATTGTCAATGTATCCCCTCGGCACAGGCTTATAACTGAACCGAGGGAGACGAGTAGTCTAGGGGTAAGTTGCCCGTCTCACAATCGAAAGATTGTGGGATCGAATCTCACCTGTCGCTACTCTTCGCCCGCGACCAATCGACGTGTGAGATTGGCGACGCTACGTGATCCAACGGTCGACGTGTCGTAAAACCAATCAACACCTGAAGGGGCTCCAGATTAGGGGGAGGTTTTTTTGGGTTGGGTGGGGCCTCTGCAATAATTATGGGATTGACTTGAATGGTGAGCTCCTCAAATCCATGTGCAATGCGTCAGCTTTGCCATTCCAGCCGCCTCCCAATAAGTCAGGTCAAGCATCGTAGCCTGCCTGGGTGATGGCGCACCTCTCAGACCTGGGCATATCTCTCGCAGTAAAATTATCCCCAGTCGACCCATCAGCATTGATTGGATCGAGGAATGTGGCATGAGGGGACGTGCGTGAAATGTTCCAGCACGGTTTCCTTGTCACGCGAACATCTCTGATACTTTTTTTTTGTTAATTCCCATGCCCTTTAATAAGTAGACAACAGTGCCTTTCCATACCGTGTGGCCTAATTACGCTAAGTTCCACGGATGATAAGTAGGCCATGGTAAGCAAGCCGGGGTAGGCCACATCACTTCCAGCTCGTGTTTCTTGCTGGACAAATCGCGCCACTAAATATCAGTAGAAATGTTCCTGAAATCATCTCAGACAAATTGCAAGCGAGTAACGTCATCGAGGGCTCCAGAAAAAGACTGCGCTAATTTAATGAAATATAATCACCTAATAAATAAATAAAATTAAATAAACTAACTAAAGCACTGCGTTAATCAGCATGGCATCATTGACCCAAATATGTTCCTAGTATTGGGTCCGTCACTACAAATATGCTCCAGTCAAATGAGCCTGAGCCAATCTCATCAGCTTGTAAGCGACTTGCAAGTCTCTGCAGACTAGCAATCTCTCACTATGACGTCACTAACGCAATACCTACATCTCTAAATATGATATCACTGGCCTTCTTACATCTCCTAGCATGATGCCACTGACCTGCCTATATCTCCCAATGTGGCGTTACTGACCTGCTTACACCTACAATTTGACGCGACCTGTTTACATCTCCCAGTGTGAGGTCACTGACCTGCCTACATCTTCCAGTGTGAGGCTACTGACCTGCCTGCCTATATCTCCCAGTGTGGGGCCACTGACCTGCCTACATATCCCAGTGTGAGGCCACTGACCTGCCTACATTTCCCAGTGTGAAGCCACTGACATGTCTACATCTCTCTGCATGAGGCCACTAACCTGCCTACATCTCCCAGTGTGAGGCCACTGACCTGCCTACATCTCCCAGTGTGAGGCCACTGACCTGCCTACATCTCCCAGTGTGAGGCCACTGACCTGCCTACATCTCCCAGTGTGAAGCCACTGACCTGCCTACATCTCCCAGTTTTTAGGCCACTGACTTGCCTACATCTCCCAATGTGGCGTCCCTGACCTGCCCACACCCACAATATGACGTGGCCTATTTACATCTCCCAGCATGAAGCCACTGACCTGTGTACAGCTCCCAGTCGTGCCGCCAGCACGGCCCGGTGTAGAGGGCGCCCTTCCTGAGGCGCGACAGGCGCACGTGCTCGCGCCACCAGGCGTCCACCTCAGGCGGGCCGGCCGGCAGGCGGCGTGCGCCTGAGTCTCGCGGCAGGCTGTGAGCGCGGCGGCCGCCCGGACGGTCTGCGAGTCGGCGGCACACAGACCGACACTGCCCCGCGTCTGGGTCGGGCTCGGTCAGACACCGCACCGAACGGCCTCCAGACTCTGATGTCTGACACACGAAGTCCGACGTTCGACTGGCCGACCGACGTCGGCGCCGTCGCGGCTCTGACCTCTGATCGCTGACCTGTGACCCGTGACCTCTGACGTCTGGTGCCGAGGTGGCACGCCGCCACCGCGAGCTCGACCGAGCCGGTGCGGCGGGCTGGCTCAGCTCGGACCCCGAGGGACGGAGGCGCCTCGGCGAGGCAGCGGCTCGCCTGCCGTCCTCGATACTCCACCGCGCGTCGTCCTCTGGTGACGTCATCGTCACGTGCGTGACGTCACAACGTGTGACGCCGCGTGGCGGTGCCGCGGGGCGGTGTTGTATGCGAGCTGAGGGGTGTCTCGCCGCGGTCGGTGGTGCTTGACTGTGCCTGCCAGCCCTGTCGACTGCTGAAGGACTGCTGCCTCTGTCTGGTGCCGCTGCTTTCCGGCCAGAGAACCGCGGACCCCCGACGCTGCCGTCGCTGGCCCCGCGACTCGACGGCCGTTCGTCGGAGGCGGTGTCGGCACCGACGAGTGCCGGCGTCGCCGGCGACAGCAGCACCTCCCCCGACTGCAGTCGGTCCGCGCCGCCGCCGTCCCAGCCGTCCAGGCACGTCGCCAGGAAGCGGTGACGGGCGCGGTCGTGTCGGCCGCGGCCGGCGGTGGCCGCGCCGTCACGTGACGCCGTCACGGCCGCAGCGTCACGGCTGTCCGGCGTCACAGGCGCCGTGACGTGCCGGCCGCCGGCGGAGTCGGAGCGAGCCCGCCGCCGCCCGGCTCCAGAGTCGCTCCCGTCGCCCCGCTGGCGTCGATGCTCACGGCTGACAGTCCGCACCGGAGGCGGAGTTTCCGGCGGTGCACGTCGGTCGTCGCCGTCGACGAGGCGGACGCGTTGGCCCGCCGGCGCCGGCCGCTCGTGTCGGCCCGACGCCGCACGAGCCTTCGAAGTGCCGCCACACCGTTGTCCCGTCGTCACCGCGACGACACCGCAGCCGTTTTGAGGGCTGCGCGTGCCCAACGGCCTCCCACAGCGGTCACCCTCTGAGGAATCGTCACCGTTCCACCAGGCCTGGCCGGTTGTGACGTCACCAGACTCGGCCAGCAGGTCAGGACAGCTGACCGACAGGCGACCTTGGTCCGTCGACCGCCAGCGGCCGAGGCGGCGCAGCTCGGCCTTGCTGCTGGCCAGGTTGCCGCGCACCATGTTGTAGCCGCGCCGGTAGCTGGCCAGCCGGTAGGCGGGGATGGTCCTGCTGTAGTAGCAGCGGCTCTCGCCGTAGTTGCGCCGGTCGCCGGGCGCCACCAGACCCTCCGTGGAGGTGCTGCGGCTGGGCAGGTAGGCCGTCAGCGTGGAGCGGTGGGTGGCGGCGGTCGAGTCACTCAGACAGCCGGCACTGCGCGACTCCTCGCGACGCATGTCCGCCAACTGCAGCAGCACTGCGGCCTCGTGTCGCACCTCCTGCCGCACCTCCTGCCGCACCTCCTGCTGCACCTCCTGCCACACCTCCTGCTGCATGTCCTGCTGCATGTCCTGTTGCAGCATCACATCCCAGCTCTGCGCGTAGTCCTGCCAATGGCTGTTGCGCTCCGCGGCGTCATGCCGACCGGCTAACTCAGCCAACACCGCGTCCCGACAGCAGCATTCGCAGCACCAGCCGCCCGCCAGCCAGCCGCTGCGAGGCGCGACGTCGTCGAAGCCGACCTCAGGTCCCGTCACGGTCAACAGCAGCGCGAAGGGCACCGCGTCGGACCGCATACTGACGCGCTGCCGACCTGTCAGTCGCTCTGACAGGTGGCTGCGGAGGGGGTGGGGGTCGGGTGGGGGGTCGAGGTGATCGATCCGACCCGACCTCTGAACACCTGAGCTGTCAGTCGACGAGTGGATCCGGTCAAGGCTGACGGCGGCGCCGATCACCTGTGCAGATCACATCAGCAGGAACGGCGTGTAGACATCACCTGTAGTGATCATCTGCTGGGACCAGGGACCATGCATAAAGTAATTCCAAGCAGTTGTCACACCTGCAAGGACCTGTCAGGATTAAACGTGAGCACTACAGATGGTGCAGCTGGTGATGAGGCAGGAGGCGATGATGAAGGTGATGGTGATGAAGAGGTGAGGACGGACAGCGAACGACGTAGAGAACCTCAACAGATGCCGCTTGTCTGCTCTTCTAGTGTCCCGACCTTGCAGGAGATGGTCAGGCAGGTCACTTGACCGTGACCGGTGCAGCCGAGTCAGTGTGTCCGAGGCCTCTTCGCTGGAGGCTCTCAGTTGCAGCGGTGAACGCAGTCACGACAGCGGGCGCGCCGATGGCCTGCGTGTCCCACGGCGACCAGATGCGACCGCGGGCGCTACTCGATTCCTGGCGGCGGCGCAACGCCGATAAAAACGGCGGGACCAATCGGACGGCGTGCGGTGGCGCGCCGGCGGGAAAATACCGCGCCAAAGCGTGGCGCCGGCGGGATACTACCGCGCCGAACCGTGACGCCGACACAGAAGCCCGACAGAGGACTCGTCACGTTGGCGTCACGCTGCTGATGTGACGTCAGACGTCACACTGTCGCCCCGCTCGGTCGCCTGCCGAGGCAGCCTGAGGTGTTCCGTCGGACTGACACAGGTCACAGGTCTGAGGTCGCGGGTCATAAGTCACGTGTCACAGCGCTGACACTGTCCACTACCGGCGACCGCATGCACTGAACGGCGCTCAGCGGCTGGAGTCCAGGGGAGTCTCAGCAGCGGCTTGAGTCCAGGGGAGTCTCAGCAGCGGCCGTGTCGCTGCACACAACACATTATCTTTCTCACACACACGTGGACGGTGGTCCTCACACTGCAATCTGTGTATACGCACTGCACACCAGTCCTCACACGACAATGCGTGCTACGCACCACACGCCGGTCCTCACACGGTAACGTGTGTTACGCACCACACGCCGGTCCTCACACGGTAACGTGTGTTACGCACCACACGCTGGTCCTCACACGGTAATGTGTGTTACGCACCACACGCCGGTCCTCACACGGTAACGTGTGTTACGCACCACACGCCGGTCCTCACACGGTAACGTGTGTTACGCACCACACGACAACATGTGTTACGCACCACACGGGACGTGTGTTACGCACCGCACGCCGGTCCTGACACTGGCCGAGCTGACCCGAGTGGGCGGCGGCCCACGCCGGCCGGCGGCGGACGTCATCACCGGGACGGCGGGGATGCGGGGCCGACCCGTGTCGCCCACCACACAATGGTGCCGCCGCCGCCACACAAAGCGGCACAATAGCAGCCGTTGGGCGACACGCCGACATCCTGGGACACGCCGAGTGGGGCCTGTAGCGGGGCCTCGAGCGGGGCCTGGAGCGGGGTCTGGAGCGGGGTCTGGAGCGGGGTCTGGAGCGGGCCTGGAGCGGGGTCTGGAGCGGGGCCTGGAGCGGGGTCTGGAGCGGGGTCTGGAGCGGGGCCTGGAGCGGGGCCTGGAGCGGGGCCTGGAGCGGGGTCTGGAGCGGGGTCTGGAGCGGGGCCTGGAGCGGGGCTGGGGCGGGTGGGGCCTGGCGGGTGATGGGTCTGGAGCGGGGTCTGGAGCGGGGTCTGGAGCGGGGCCTGGAGCGGGGCCTGGAGCGGAGCCTGGAGCGGCCGGCCGGCGGCCAGATCACAACAGCCGGCACACGCCGCACGTGCGTGAGTGGGGGAGGGGCAGGGGCGTCCCTTCCTGTCCGTCTGTCTGTTAGTTTATGTGGGGAGGGAGACGCTGTGTAGCCGGTCCGTTTATCTGTGTCCGTATGTGTCTGTATGTGCATGTGTGTATGTGTATAGGTGTGCATATTTGTATGTGTGGATGTGTGTGAGAGATGAACTTATCTGGCTGTCTGTATGTATGTATGTAAGGAAGGGAGGCACCTCTCTGTATGTATACGTGCATGTGTGTGAGGGAGGGAGTAACCTCTCTGTCTGTATGTGTGTGGATGTGAGGGAGGCACCTCTTTGTCTTCATGTGTGTATGTGTGTGGGTGTGATAGAGGCACCTCTCTGGCTGTAAGTATCTGTGTGAGGGAATCACCTCTCTGTATGTACATGGGTGTGAGGGAGGGAGGCACCATTCTGTCTGTATTTGTGTATGTGTGTGAGTGAGGAGAGGGTGCAGAATGCCATCACATTCTAGCAATGTGTCTGATGATATGAGCAATGTGTCTGCTTATGTGTAGGAGAGGGGAAAGCTTCCAGATGACGTCACGATGTCAACCCTCCATTCAAAGAAGGGCTACAGGGGATCCCACACCCAGCTACTGAACATTCCCGAGTATAACACATCGCATTTGAAGACAGCGCCGTCATAATGCAAAATCATATCGCTAAACAGCAATTCTTTTACTTCAAGGATCGGCATGCCGCATACAGGTCATGCGCCCCAAGAAATTGTACTGTCAGCGGAGCATGATGTTCACCGTCCCTGGTGGTGCGCAAAAACAAATTTACTCCTGACAACGTAGCGTACATTTCTGCTGAATGGTGACTGGGCGTCACATAAGTGACGTTTTGCCGATGTCAGAGGTAATTCGTGTCGAGTTGTGTGCACCCGTGCCCCGGCGTTTACCTTGGAAGCGAGCCGCACGAGCCGCCAGCTGACAAACGTGATGCCCGTCACGGCGCGACGTACTGACGCCACCTGTACCGGCCGTGACGCCTGCCACTGACGTCACTGTACACCGTGACGTCCTACCACTGACGTCACCTGTACCGGCCGTGACGCTCTGCCACTGACGTCACCTGTACCGGCCGTGGCCCCGACGCCCCGCGGATGCCACACGACGCACCCCCGACAGATGTCCTACCGCGTCGTGTCGTCCTACCACTGACGTCACCTGTATCAGCCGTGACGCCCTACCACTGACGTCACCTGTACCGGCCGTGACGTCCTACCACTGACGTCACCTGTACCGGCCGTGACGCCCTACCACTGACGTCACCTGTACCGGCCGTGACGCCCTACCACTGACGTCACCTGTACCGGGCAGGCCGTGACGCGAGCCAGGGGCGGATCCAGGAGTGCCGGTCGGGAAATGGTGGGTACTCGTCTGTAGGGCGCCGTGCCCCCGGACATGGTGGGTACTCGTCTGTAGGGCGCCGTGCCCCCGGACATGGTGGGTACTCGTCTGTAGGGCGCCGTGCCCCCGGACATGGTGGTACTCGTCTGTAGGGCGCCGTGCCCCCGGGACATGGTGGGTACTCGTCTGTAGGGCGCCGTGCCCCCGGACATGGTGGGTACTCGTCTGTAGGGCGCCGTGCCCCCGGACATGGTGGGTACTCGTCTGTAGGGCGCCGTGCCCCCGGACATGGTGGGTACTCGTCTGTAGGGCGCCGTGCCCCCGGACATGGTGGGTACTCGTCTGTAGGGCGCCGTGCCCCGGACATGGACTCGCTGACATGGTGGGTACTCGTCTGTAGGGCGCCGCCCCGGACATGGTGGGTACTCGTCTGTAGGGCGCCGTGCCCCCGGACATGGTGGGTACTCGTCTGTAGGGCGCCGTGCCCCCGGACATGGTGGGTACTCGTCTGTAGGGCGCCGTGCCCCCCGGACATGGTGGGTACTCGTCTGTAGGGCGCCGTGCCCCCAGACATGGTGGGTACTCGTCTGTAGGGCGCCGTGCCCCCGGACATGGTGGGTACTCGTCTGTAGGGCGCCGTGCCCCCGGACATGGTGGGTACTCGTCTGTAGGGCGCCGTGCCCCCGGACATGGTGGGTACTCGTCTGTAGGGCGCCGTGCCCCCGGACATGGTGGGTACTCGTCTGTAGGGCGCCGTGCCCCCATGTCTATAGGGCGCCGTGCCCCCGGACATGGTGGGTACTCGTCTGTAGGGCGCCGTGCCCCCGGACATGGTGGGTACTCGTCTGTAGGGCGCCGTGCCCCCGGACATGGTGGGTACTCGTCTGTAGGGCGCCGTGCCCCCGGACATGGTGGGTACTCGTCTGTAGGGCGCCGTGCCCCCGGACATGGTGGGTACTCGTCTGTAGGGCGCCGTGCCCCCGGACATGGTGGGTACTCGTCTGTAGGGCGCCGTGCCCCCGGACATGGTGGGTACTCGTCTGTAGGGCGCCGTGCCCCCGGACATGGTGGGTACTCGTCTGTAGGGCGCCGTGCCCCCGGACATGGTGGGTACTCGTCTGTAGGGCGCCGTGCCCCCGGACATGGTGGGTACTCGTCTGTAGGGCGCCGTGCCCCCGGACATGGTGGGTACTCGTCTGTAGGGCGCCGTGCCCCCGGACATGGTGGGTACTCGTCTGTAGGGCGCCGTGCCCCCGGACATGGTGGGTACTCGTCTGTAGGGCGCCGTGCCCCGGACATGGTGGGTACTCGTCTGTAGGGCGCCGTGCCCCCGGACATGGTGGGTACTCGTCTGTGGAGGGCGCCGTGCCCCCGGACATGGTGGGTACTCGTCTGTAGGGCGCCGTGCCCCCGGACATGGTGGGTACTCGTCTGTAGGGCGCCGTGGCCGCCCCCGGACATGGTGGGTACTCGTCTGTAGGGCGCCGTGCCCCCGGACATGGTGGGTACTCGTCTGTAGGGCGCCGTGTCCCCGGACATGGTGGGTACTCGTCTGTAGGGCGCCGTGCCCCCGGACATGGTGGGTACTCGTCTGTAGGGCGCCGTGCCCCCGGACATGGTGGGTACTCGTCGCCGTGCCCCGGACTGTGGTACTGTTTAGCCCGTGCCCCCAGACATGGTGGGTACTCGTCTGTAGGGCGCCGTGACTTCACCGGCGAGACTTCAGTGTTTAAAATGTCATAACCTGTGGGAAATATTGTCTCAGAAGAAACGGACCTCCTCAGCGACAGTGACAAGAGGGTGATATCTTTCGGACCTAACCGAAATATGGCATTCCTTTGCTATCGATTTCTCAAATGCATTTCCTTTCATTTTTTGTTTTAGAACTTTGGAGGCCGGTTATTGTGGTATAATGGACACACCATGGGCGATATTAATGCTCAACGCGTCCTCACACCGCAAGCTCATGCTGTATCTCCCAACAGTAGCTTCAGAAGACATCCTAGCTTCCCAAATCAGTTTGGTAACGTCCTTCAGATAAGTCAGCGCTGCCGACTCTCAGTCCCGCCCCATCACTATCTCAGTCCCGGCCCATCACTATCTCAGTCCCGTCCCGTCACTATCTCAGTCCCGCCCCATCACTATCTCAGTCCCGTCCCGTCACTATCTCAGTCCCGTCCCGTCACTATCTCAGTCCCGCCCCATCACTATCTCAGTCCCGTCCCATCACTATCTCAGTCCCGTCCCAGTCACTATCTCAGTCCCGTCCGTCATCACGGCTGTTTGTTTTGTTAGGGTGTCACGCACACTACAC
>JAOTOL010000633.1:0-50000 GCA_034440575.1 Imbricaverruca yamaguchii | reverse complement strand
TGAGCATTTTCAGTAGGAATGCAGGCATGCGATTACGCTTGACGTGGGATGTGCTGGCCCTCGCCCCGCGGCCATTGCTATGTCAGGTATATCGACGCTACTGTTGCGGGCCAGTCGTCCGATGTGAGCTATGTTCAGTGCCCTATCCATGTTTTTATATCCACTTCAATTACATACAATCGAGACTAATTTGAGCTGGTTGTGCTGTGGGAAGCAATGATCCAAGATTCGCAATGCTAAGTGTCGAGGAAACTATGTCAATGCATTTCGAAGTAAAATATATCCTAAACCCTGAGTAGCATCGTGGAGGTATCAGCTACATGCGGTTCCATTTCAATTCGCCATAGCCAAATATTCAGGAATCACTTTCCTTTACATCCTGACGGTTAGCTGAGTGAATTCGGTCACACTGGACCAGGGGCATCGCCACCGGGGTGGGCAGCGAGCGAGGGAATTTACCCCCTGCCCTGTGGAAGGCGGCGTTCCTGACATCTGAGGAGGCCCCGTCCCGGAAGCGCACAAAAAGTAGTCTCCAAAGAAAGGCTTCACACTGAGGACCGCTACCATCCGCTACCATATTAGATAAAAGCAGATATTTCTGTAGGAAGTCTCACAAAGCTTGAGAGATTTGGACAGCCTTTCAACCCACTTTTCGGAGTGGGTGATTGGTTGGTTATTGGTTTCACGACACATCGACCATTGAGTCATGTAGCGTCGCCAATCTCTCACGCCGATTGGTCGCGGGCGAAGAGTAGCGACAGGTGAGACTCGAACCCACAACATTTCGATTGTGAGACGAGCAACTCACCCCTAGACTACTCGTCCCTTCGGAGTGAGTGAAAAACAATGTATATCGTCACACACTTTGGGAAGGTGGCTCATGAGCCTTCCATATCTGGGTCCATCATCGCTTTCCTCATCATCCTCCATCCTTCATCATCCTCCATTCGACATACGTACCCGCGGTGTGGAAGGGCTTAAGTCTTCACACATTTCTGATTGCAGGCCAAAGCTGAAAACCTGGAGGCAATCCAATGTGCTTCCTGACTCAACCACCGCGTGAAAGAGGCGGGAAAAGTTTCTGCTTACCGTGAAGGGGTGGGAGGGGTGTCGCTCCCCTGACCTTTAAGGAGGCCCCTGCTCGGTAATACACAAAACATTTGAAGTGTGGTTTTCAGGAGACGGCTTCACACTGAAAATCACAACCAATCAGAAACAGAATGTAAGCAAAGCTAGTGTTTGTAGTTATCTCCACAAAGATCTCAGAGACATTTGTTCAAGGTCCTTCCTTTTGGGATCCTTGTATTTTGTGAAAATGTGAAAGAAGCCATGCGTGCATTGGTGGAATATTGCATGTACTTCAGGGATGCACGGCCCTTACATACAAGGGGCGTTTCCTCATTGGGTTCCATGTAACAATCGCCGGGCCCAAGGTAGGGGCTCACAAAGATAGGATAGGTACCCGTCTTAAGACGAGTAGCCTCCTATTTCAACATTTTATTTAAGGTCACGATTACTGACCTAAGGTCCCGATTTGGATCTATCCACTGGTGACACTGAACCAATGACATGCGAACAAATTAAACCCCACAGCGAAGCTCGTTTTGACTGGTGTCACAGCAGTTGTCTCGGTAGTTAAATAAGTCAACTAGGACAAAAATATGCCGTGATGTGCTTATTTAATACATGTCAGCCATGTTTCAGGCTAGTTGTTCCATTATTAATTCGTGTCCACGGAAGTCAAGTACCGGGTTCAATGTAGGAAAAGCTGAGATGAGATGCGACAGTATATTTAGAGCTTTGATGAAATAGCATCCATGTTAATTTTACAAAACTGGTTTCATACATCCACACATGAACAGACATGCTGAGCACAAAACAAACACTGTTCTTCGACACGGCACTGCGGTACCTACTACACATCGAAGGTGCGTCATACATACTGCGGTCACATCACACCATTAGTCTGTTATGATCTGATGGGTGATTGACATCTGATGGGACATGATTTCAGCTACTGTTGGCCCGATATAGAAAGCTCCAGAGCGAACACTTTCCGAGCATGAAGTAGCTCAAGCCGGCTTTCTCTGATCGCCCGTGCATGGCAGGCGGACACCGTGGAGATCTACGATCCTTCCCCGCAAGATTTCTGGCGCATTGGTGCTGTCAGGAAGTGGCGCATAAACGCAAGGACATTACGTACGCTATCAACTCGTCTCCATCCCAACTCTCGCTACACCGGAGTTACATGCTTAACGTGGGCCTAAGCCACTCACGATACGAGCGCTAAATAAGATGGATGGCTTTCGGTTCTTCTGTGCTGCAGTGCAGCTTCTCCAGGCACCGATGCAGTATCGAGCATGCGGAAATATTTTTGCTTCGATGAACATTCGCGTTGTGCCTTTGGGCACCCCGTGGCACATCGTAGCCAGGCCGACTAATAACATGTGACATCGTTCAACGACTGCGGGGATGTGCTTGTCCTATGTAGATGAGGACCGATGGTGACACCTAGGATTTTGACACTGAGATAAATTGAAATTCCGTCGCTTCCGAACTAAACTGAAAAGTTTAATTCAGAAAGTTGGTATCGAATAATGAACAGGGCTGAGGTAGAGGGCAGGGCATATCATTATCACTGGATGAGGGAAGGCCAGGTAAATAGCAGTGCCTAGTATGGTACAGTCACCCGGATATCCTTCCCCGATATACACTGGATTTAACGATTGCTATGTGTGGAGGGATATGCAGCCGGGGAAATGCGGAGGGAACGTCCACCCATCCCGTTGACGCATTAGATGAGCTTTTGAGGAAAAGGACATTTTCTGGTTAAAAGACAATTAGGCGCTCCACAAGGGTACGTCGAAGGTACACTTTTCGAAGATTCAGTAATATACTTGCTGGGCACACGCACGGTTGCCAGACGGCTTGGAGCAAGATTTCATGTATTATAAAACACATCCAGAATGCACCAGTCGTTTACAGCCCTTGTTGAAATAGACGCAGCACGTGTCAGCCCGACTGGCCGCGCCGGCACAGCTGCGTGCTCATTCGTCCCACACGGTTAGGACAATTCGACTGTACTCGACGACTGTGCCTGACTGCGCCTGCACCACCGTCCCCGCCACGAGCCACAGATCAGTGCCAACGTTGAGAGCCGCAGTCACCTGCAACAGTTGGATTGTCGCTAGGCACAATCCTAGAGCTAGAAAGTTCTGCAGTCAGGGACCACGCTGCAATAAGCCATAGGTTCTAGATACCAAATGCCAGTGGCGAGATATATGACGTAAATTCTTTGTTAGTTCATTGTTCCCACCTTCCCTATTTTGGAACGTATCCTCGTGATCAGACCTGACAGCGACGTGAAACTTTGCGCCTTTGTAGAAGACAACATACCCTGCAACATATTCCAGGGATAACCAGATTTTATTATTACCTAAGCTCGTGACCTGAATCGTGGTGACCCAAATTATTGTAGCGTTTTCGTTGGAGAAATATCTGCACATAAATGTGCAAAACGGGTAAGTATTTCGAAGCCCTGGTCTGACAGCTCTCAGAAAGCATAACCCTCAAATGAGACTTTGATAAGAAGTCTCATTTTAGACGAGAAGACTAAAATGAGAAGCGCTGCCGACTTTGACTTCGTCTAGCTCATGTGGTCGTCATGATATGTACTGCCCCTCAGGGAATGTATTGTTGTCCTTATCCCCAGGATTAAAAACGCGGCAATACATGGACACCATAGCTTGCTATCCAGTGCTTTCTTATCCAGTGAGTTCGACAAATGACACGTTTGCCTTGTAGGCACGAATTTGAAGAATGTTCACCGGATCCTTCATCATGCAGCGACGAATATCTAACCCGGTGCACCTTTGGACATAAGAAATTGTATCCCACTGTACCTTGCAGCTCACTTCCATAATCATTCCAGTTTTGCTACACATACACAAATTAGCGTATTTAGGGTGCCGTTGGGCCGTGCCCCTCCATCCCTTAGGCGTCAAAGGGCAGTTATTGGCTAACAGGGCGCCGAATGCGCCCTTTTGTCCTGCAAGTGGTGTGCCCGAAGCTTGGATGGGTGTTCCAGATGGATGAAGGATGTCTCAGGTCTGAAAGCAAAAATATGTTGGTGTGCAAGGGGTGGGGATGGCCCAGTAGTTACGATGTTGAGCTCTGGATGCAAAGGTCCGGGGTTCAACACTGGCACCGCTCTGGATATTTCCGAATCCCGCGGCCCACTGGCGACAGTGTGGGCTCCGCTATTAGGCATGATTGTGCATACAGTGGGTCGTGAACCACCCAATAAGCAAAAAGGTACGAAAGTGTGTGCCGTGGATCTACACTACGACCCCAAGGCCTGTAGCTGCTTTCATAAACTGAGGGCGCACACCCATGATTGCATTATTTTTCAGGTTTTCGGTCGGTCCGAGCACTGTTCCCTCTTCCAATGTGTTTGGTATTGACTATATGCGATTGATAAGTGACATTTCTATATTTCGGTGGATTATTTTAAACCAGGTGTGTATGCTTGACTAACGAAATTGTTTCCTTCGTTGTGAAGCTATTGCAAAATCATGTATTTATGAGATGATCATGCCATTAAGTATGTTTTCTTTCTCAAAATTTTGAGTCCAATGACTCCCCGTGCTGCGAAACACTGACATATGAGACCCGTAGTTCATACTTTGATAAGATGATATGGCATCTGGCGTCGGCCGTGGGTGTCGCATTAGGCCGCCGCAGGCTGAACAGGGTTGTACTGGTGGTGCTAATGTGTTAGGTGTCGTCTGCAGAGCCCTGACCCATGACCCCGAGCGGTGGGGCGACGAGTGGGTTGCTTGTGGGAAACTGAAGGGGGATGCTGGTCTGCCTGAGCCAACAAAGCAACTAATATTATTAATGGCTTGGCTAGTTGTCTGCCAAATCCAGAGTACGTCGGGTGACTACATTCGTATTAGTGCCACCGTCAGTGGCCATAGCCTACATCGGAAGTGGGCTGAACGTAGCGGAACCCTGAATTATGAACGGCAGAACGTTTCTTTTTCTTTTTTTCCAGAAGAGACGACGCACCGAAACGGTCACGGCAAGGACATGCATGTAGTGCATTCAGAAGTGGCATGCACGGCGCACGGGGCCGTTGTTAGGGAGGGGGTCCGGCGTAAGGGGTCAAGTTAGACTCGCAATAATTCCTGAAAATGTGGAAAGTTCCATAATTGGAGTGCAGATGTCTCCCAGAATACTTCTCGGGGTGAGAATGGGTGACTGAAAAACAGAATACCCCTTATTAAATACCTATATACTTTTGCCTACTATTTTTGTTTCAAATTTCCAAATGCCCTTGAAGTATGAAGGAGAAGTTCCCTTTAGCATTGTGTACTTTTTGGAGGGCAATTGGTATTATTGTGCTTTAGGGTATTCACGAGACAAATTTTTCATACATTTTAAACCTCCGTGAAGAAAAGAAAGGGGCTAGGATTGGTTAGGCTAAGGAAGGTTCTAATTTTTTTCCGAGTTGGGAAATATTATAATTTGTGTGGACTTTTCAAAAAGGGTTCGATTGCATTAGGTTTTTAATTTGATATTTTAAAGAACGATACATTTTTATTTAACCATTTATAAAACAAATCCTTACATGGGATGCTAGGCTAGATTTGGATAGGTCATGTTGCAATTTTTTAACCCTTAACATCATTTGTGTATGCTAACCTCACTCGACAGTCTTCAATTCGAAAATTCTGGTTGGCACCCCAGCCTCTTTGCATGATTTCAAATACGACACTGGACGAAAATAACACATTAATAGGAACTGGAAGTATGTCAGGGAGATTGGTTGGTACCGTCCCGCCGTCTGACTGGTCTCTATTATAACGGAATAGGCTCGTCAGATGTCACGCATTTGATTTCCATAATCTTGTTCTTAAAACTTCTGGCATTTGTGAAAAAGCATGACAATCTATGCTTTTCTTTCCTAGCCTTCCGTCCCCCCCCCCCCCTCTCCACCAACCACCATGACCTGCCTAGTCTTCTGACCAGGAAAAACCTCGAAGGAGCTCCTTACACCTACTATTTAGCAGTAAACACACAACCAAATGCAGGCCTGGCTCCATCCCGTCCTTAGTAACAAACAACTACAATAGATGCAAGCAATCTGTACATCTTCACACGGCCAAAATAGGATATTGCGCGCAGAAAGCAGCCTCTGTTTCATGGATCCTTTTTATTTTGGGTCCCCCTTAACAAAATTACGTATGCATTCCTCCTTATCAGCTCTACTCACTTTTTGTTCAAAGGAAGCCCACCTAAAGCGGGCATCTACTATCGACATGCCATAAAATCAAGGTAGAAATATACTGTCTACTTTGACACAAAATTCATCCGCACAAGTATACAAATATCGACCCCTTTAGACAAAGCCTCGCTATCTAATCATGAACAACCCAGGCCCTTGAGTACCACTCGGTACTCGCTCCCAACATTGGATAATTTGAGGATTGAAGGATTGATGTCACCATACTTCTACTCCGAGTGTCAACTATGCTGCCTCTCAGGGTCTTGCATGTTTCTACAGCTTCCTTGGACATATCACTGCCTACATCGTTAACTTCTACAATGAATCATACTGTTGCAGCACAAATACTACCACTCTACAATCCGCAACCATTCTAGCCTAACGCTACTACTCTACTCCAGAACCCCTTCTAGCTAAACGCTCACATTTAGAAACCGGGTTTGGGGAGCAGTAAATAATCTCCGATTTCGAAGAAAAAAATATTCGTTGGATATGAACATGCGTCGACCCTGTTTAAGACCAGATATATCATATGCTTAAGGCCTGCTATATCAAGAAATGTCCTTAGAGTTACAGAAAATTTCATTTTGGTACAAATTTTTGGTCTAAATTCACCAATTGGAGAAGGGACATGTTCCCTTTGGCTTCGCTGGATCCGACCCTAGGGCATCAATTTCCTTAGCTTAGGCCCTTGAGAAATATGCACGAGTCTGACTAGCTAGGTTATTGTTACAAAAGCCACCATCCAAATACGTAACCCTCGAGTCACATCAGTTATTTTTATCATCATAATGAGAGAAATAACTGCTAACAATGGTGCGGCTAAAAACTTCTTAAGGGGCGGGGGAGGGGGCGACTCCGAAAAATGTGATGAAACACAGGACGCTTACGGCGCGCGAAGCGCTTCGTAAATTTCTGGTTTTCGTGGTTAAAATTCCAACATTTCTCAATCCATCGTATTTTAGGGTGCTAAGGGTGTAGTGGGAGGTGGCCCCCGCCCTGCCCACACTATCGGATAAGCATTTGACTGCTAGCTCTAGCCTGCTCGTCCCTCGAAGCCTCTTCCTCACAGATGCTCCTCCAATTATCCTAAGACCTGAAACTTATTACTCGTCCAGGACGGGGTTCTTCTCCCTTTAACACGATGACCGGAGAAAAGGCGGAATCCGTGCACTACTGTTCTGTTTCGACGATGTCATGCATGAACAGGGATATTGTTTTGATTGTCTCACAAATTGATAGTACATCCTACGCCAAAAAAAACTTTTGGAGATCGCTCGTAATTATGAAAGCTGCGGGCATGGCTGGAGATACCGGTCAGAGAGAGATGGGGTGGGCCACTGGTTTTGCAATGGTTGGGTTTAAGTGTTAGTGTCTCACTTTCCATTTTCAGTAGTTTGAACATATGTCCCGAAAATAAGAACCTGGACCACCCCGCCACTGGTTTGATCACAGATTTCCAGTCTTGAATGCGAGGTACAAATGCTCCCGAACGTCGGCCAACCGGCCCTCCGCCCAGTTGCCATGTGTTCAAGGTCACAAAGGCTTCGCTGGCATAACGGCTCGACGCGCCGGAGAATCTCGACCTCATTTGATCCTACCGACCCCCCCCCCTCTCCCAAACCCAGGTTAGCGTTATGAGATAGGTTTTCGGGTGCGCGTGTTACACCAATCTGGTAGCTGAGAGCGGATTTCGCTCTCTTCCCCGGTTTGGTTTTTCGTCTGCCGTCCCCTACCCAATTGTGATGGGGAAGAAACTCGGTGACTTTTTCTAACTTTCTTCTATAGTCGCAAAATTTTAATCGCATGACTACATCACAGGCGGCACCAGGGCAAATATTGTGAGGCACATCTGACGGATTGTTGCGAAAACGTAGGAACAGCATGCCTAAATATCATCATCGTGTTACTGCTCAGGTGATTGTAATTTGTAATTCAGTTGCTCGCATTATCTTGTTTACCTACAAAAATGCCTATTTTGAGCCAAATCATGTCAGAGGCGAATCCAGGGGAAGACAAAATTGGCAACAAGCGACCGGTTTTCTGAAAGCGGCATCATTACGTTGCCGTTATAAAGTTTGGAGGAAGGAGGAGAACAAACGGTAATAATGCGTCACAAGCAGTGACGGAGCCATAAATGTTCCCAATGGCAGATCCAGTTGATGACGAGAAGTATTCAGAACATGCACAAATACGCTCAACGTATCTTCCAGCCAAAGACATCCCTTTCAGAGGAAAAGGCAGAGGAATTGAAACGAAAAGGCACTCCCCGGAATCCTCGAGATCACCCCCATCCCCACCCCAAGCTGCCCGACCAACGAATTTTGCCCCCGAATGAAAAGATCGAACTAAGCACCTCCAAGGAAAACATGTCCCCACCTGAGAATTCCTGCATCAGCCTATAATCAGGGTCATTTATAATATGATTCCCTGGTGACTACTTTGCATGCGTGTTGATTTCTGAAAATGATGGGGGGGGGGTGGAGGAAAATACACGAAGGGAATGGGTAGGCCGAAATGGATTGATTCAGGGCAAACTCCATAGCGTCATATGTTAAAAGTTGAGAATATTGAGAATATATAGACCCATACGGCTTTACTTTTTTCTCCATGTTTTCCTCCTGACTTTGCTATTGTAAAAAAGCCCATTTCGACATCATACAAATATAGATCTCACCGGCAAAATTAGCTTGAACTATTCAGTTTTGAAATCGGCCCAATAGATTCCGAGATCTCAGGGGGACAGTTTTGGAATGCCCTCCCCAAATCTACAGATTCAGGTCTAGCAAAACCATACCGTAAATGGGTTAAGTTAATTTGGCACCAAGTGTCTTATCACCTTCCATGGGCTGCTATTGTCCCCAGCTCCATTATAGCTCCATTATCTCCTACACCCACCTACGAAAGTTTACCATATACATTTTTTCTCGCAAATTTATGGATACATATCACTGACTTTCAGTACAAACTCAGAATCAATATGTACTTGTGGCGACCCAATTCTGATATTCAAACGCTTGCATTCTTTGGTAAGAGAACTTACCATACCCATTTGACTTCTATGGGTTCGCCAATGGTATAATACACAAGTTAGCTCGTTGGCTATGTGGTATCATATGAATAAGGGCATGCAAAGTAGGTGAATTAGTAGAATAAAGCCATCCCTTCGATGATAGCGTAATTAATACTACTTTGGTAAAACCAGTAACTTGTTGAACCAATTTTGGCCTCCCTTTGATCCGCCCTTGACATATTAGGCTTAAAACAAGCATTTCAATAGATCAAGAAGGTAGTATGAGCAGTTTAATTTCACGTTATAACGTTATTTCACCTGAACAGTGAAAATATTCAGATGTACGTCCTCTTCCTCAGCTTTCCAATGTAAGTAAAAAGTGCCTTCCAGAATTGATTCCTGGAGCCGCCTGTGATGCGATTAAGACAGGAAAATGTCGGCACGACGTAGAGTAAAGAAAGGCAGGAATGTTTATCAAATTTCACGCTCTTACCTCATCAAGGTAGGGAACGACAGACGAAAAACCACAAGCATGAAGAATCTCCCTAAACGGAAGATGCCAAACGAAGCTGCTTGAGGAGCCACAAATTAATATAACTTCGCCGCTGCTACTATCATGGAATGTACCGGCATATTGCAGAAGCTAAATACATCGATAAATTACGTTGGCTTCACCAAAATAGCACTCACCTTTGAATTCTGTCCAAATCCTCTCCTGGCTGGAGCAAGCTGCAAACATCATCGAGCCGCACACCACGCTGCAAACATGATCCCGTCGCGCCCTCCAATTCGGTGTAGTGGTGGGCAACGATACTTACGTTCAAGCCTGTACTTTGTCCTCGTGATGGGCGCACAACCCAACTATATATATTTTGCATGTGTGTGGTAAATGGCCTAAAACTAAAAAGAATATAGTATAGTTTTTCTGGTTGCATTTGGTCAATAATTTCATTCAATTTATTTGCACTCACAGATGGCAAGAAACAAGTACCAAAGAAGTACTCATTCGTTCCCCACCATGCATTCGGACGTCACTAAATATTTCAGCTTGCTCACACTTTATCTGCACAGTACACACACACACACCCACTGGACACACACGGTCACAAATATGGTGAAAACCGAGAATGTGGAGAAAACTCTTCAGGTGACTGGTAAGCATCTGATAATGCTGGAGACGAAGTTTTAATACCGAGGACGTCAAAAATGTCCTCGGTATACACCCAACGTCCTCGGTTCCCAGGTGTGCAAACAGAAAATGGCCTCGGTATACACGAAGTACAAGTGCACACACACACACACACACATACACACACACACGCACACACACAAACACACATGCACACATATATATTCATGTTGGGCGTGTGTGTGTGTGTGTGTGTATGTCTGTGTTTGTGTGTGTGCGTGTGTGTAAGAACGTCGTATTGAGAACAACCAATGATGCTTTTTGACTTGAAACGCATATCGCAAGCAGCATTGGTAGCACAAGCAGCAGCATGTTCCTGACCTGGCACAGCATGACTGCTGTGCCAGGTCTGTGGCCACAGGTCATAGATATGGTGACGATATTTTTCTTCGGTTGACTTTTGTCATGCAATTTCACGGTGAATGGCTGAAGTGCACGACGTATGTCCCCCACCCCCCTCCCCCTCCCCCCTTCGCGACGCCCATGAACTCTACCGTAAATATAGCTACTCTCTACAGATGTATGTGGCAACCAGTGACCCGTGTATGGATTTGAGTGGAGTTCCACTGCCATCATCCACTTTACACGGTTTTCCTGGACACGTGGCCGCCCAATCGATTCGACGCGTTGCAGGTTCACGACTCCAAATATTCGTGTACGCCGGCACAGCATCCCAACACCGGACTCACGGAGCTAGGCGTTGCAAACCAGAATACCTTCGAGATTTGCGGGCCCATTTTCCGCAGCTCCAGATCCCTGCACAACGGCTGGTGACGTTTGAAATTCATTTTTAGCAGAGCGGGATATGGGGAAAATGGTGATAGGACTTTGTCTTGGTGACCGCTATGAACCGTTCATGCAACTGCAACCGCCTATAAAACGGCCTCGCCTCTACTTGACATTCGCACTCTCCACGACATCTGGTCCGCAGCACTACCTCCACAACCATGAAGGTATGTACTGCCTACGAATGTATGGTGTGAATGTATTTCTAAAGTAGAACTCTCGACTAAGGTCGTATGCTTCAGTCGTCGATAGTCAATCGACATATACATACAATGGACAGTCGTATGCTGTCAGCAACAACTTTAATGTCATCAACATGGAAAGCATTAAAGTTGAGATTAGGCATTGATCATTTCTGACGATTATTCATAGATCCAGATTATCATTTATGACATTAGTTCCTAGCATGTATATATATATATATAAAGACATAAAGACAAAAGATTAGTGCAACTATGAGCCACAAGGGCCCTTCTTGGTTGCACTCTGTACACTGAACCAATTGCCCACCAAATCTGTCAATCAGCCCTCCCTGTAATACTGAAAAGCAAGCCCTCTATTCTTATAATGATTGTCTATGCTGCTTTTAAAGATGTTCAATGTGCTGCTACTGACAATGTTTTCTGGCAGCTGGTTCCAGTGTTCTACTACCCTGTTGGTGAAGAAAGTCTGCCTTAACCTTGTTCTGCTGTGGTTAACTTTAATTTTGAATTTATGACCTCTAATTGCATCATTTCTGTTCAATTCAAACATTTCCCCAAGATATCCCCTCTCCAGACCATGGACAAATTTAAAGACTTCGATGAGACCTCCTCTCAGCCTTCTATATCTAAGTGAAAACATATTCAATTTCTTCAATCTTTCCTCATGTGCCAGGTTGCTTATGCCACTAACCATTTTTGTAGCCCTCCTTTGTACTCTCTCTAAAAGCCAACAATCTTTTTCATAACTAGGAGACCAAGCTTGGATGCAGTATTCCAAATGTGGCCTGACGTATGCACAATAAAGCTTCCTGATCACTTCCTCACTTCTGTATGATAAATTCCTATTTATTGCCCCGAGCATTCTCAGTGCCTTCTTCCTGGCTTCCTTGGTCTGTTCTGATCTGATATATATATATATATATATATATATATATATATATATATATATATATATATATATATATATATGCGTTGCATGCAAACAACTAAGCTTGCATGCATTACGTATTATAAATACAGGCAGTCCGTCATCCGTCCACCACATTTTTCAAAGTCTGTCACGGCTAACCCATCTGAAATATGATAACATTTCTAGAGCTGGTTGGACATGTGCATCAACGTATTGCATACAAATGTAAATACCTTGTGACTCCTTGTGTCTACGAGTACGCACTGTACCCACGTAGGCTTGTACTGTCAAGTATCAAGTTCAATTTCAATTTAAGGTTCAATTTCTCAGATGAAGCGTTTGGCTCAGAGATATTGATCATGACAAATTTTATCGTCATACTCCGCCTTTTGAGACATGGTTGTACATCTAGAAATAATTGTACAACTATAACGAAACTTCACTGCTTCTCCCGTCAGGCAATCAGCTATCAGATAAAAGTGGTGTACAAAAATCAGAATTGATACCGTGAGTTGAATTCATCCAACCCTAGCAGCGTTGAGACGATATTTATATATGATTGTGACGTCCCCAAGTTGTACATCACGATACTTTCTGAAACTCATCCTAAGTGCAATTGCAATTGTCAAAATGTTTTATCGCTTCGAGGACATCTCGGGTGTGTCATTCCAACTCGATGAAGGCTTAAGTCGCATATGTCATGTGTCTACCAGTGTTGACATCCTCAGACGTACTCATACGCAGTCGTTCAGTTCCCTAATTAGTCAACTCGACACTGCAACATGCAGCTGAAGCTCAAACTTGTCATCACAAGGCAAGGCGACAGCCTGGCTTTCAGTGTCAGATTACCTTCTGAAGGTCTGATACTGAAGGAACACGGAGTGACAGCTCCATCAAGGCCTCCGCGAGACGAGATACCTCGGTGTAAAAAGCCGTCACCCAGAGAAGGCTCTTTCATCTTGCATTCATGCATATATATGTGTGCATATATATATAAAACCATGTGTGTATAACAATGCAGATTACCTGTATTAGATTGTCGGGCAGATGTCGCCCCGGTAGCTCGGTCGGTTAGGGCGCTGGCCTGCACTGGTCTCCCTTGTCCTGGGAACACAGAGTTCGAGTCGCTTCACGCGCTCGCGTTTAGTACTCGGCTGGGAAGGTCAGTTGGCAGCTGGCCTGATAAGGCCGGGGAGTTGCTACCGGGCGGCCGTGTCGGTGCATTGACGGTATGTTAAACTTTTGGCCAAAATTATGCTGTAGAACTGGAATGCATTAATTGGGTGGTGGGGTAATGGTTCACCACGCAACAAGCTCTGCTAAGCAATAGGAACTTGGTTCCTAAAACCACCCCAGCAAGAACTTGGATTAAATTTATTATAAAAAAGATGTCGTGGCTTACTAAGGTTAGTAACGTCATCGCCTAGTAACATTGGCCAGAGGCGCTTCGGCTAGCGGATTGATCTCTCCACCTACCAATGAAAAAGAAAATCAGACATATGCCTGGGTGTTGGAATCTGTCTCAGACCAAACCCATGTAGAGGCCACGCATAGCTATATGTATACAGTCCACATCACACTAAGCTGTGAGTAGTCAGTATGTGATGAATCCCTTCCAAAGGATCGTCCACCAGTCATGTGGCACAACAATTCGAGACGTGGAGCTCGGGAATGAGTGGCATGGCTGTAATTGTTAACCAAATGCATCAGATATCCTCGCCGCGCTCAACCGAACGTGATTACGGCACGCCAGCAAAACGTCAGGCACGCCTAAGCGTTAACAAGCCCGAGGAGGAATGCAGCATAGAAAATGATGCCATCATAGAGTGATATATTTATTCGTGCAACACTATGCCTTGTTGCAGGAACGACACTGTCACAATAGCTTGGAACACAACGATGGATGAACTCTTCAACAAATGATTCACGGTAGTATTTCCATATCTCAAAATGCCGGTCATTAAGATAATGTTTCAGCAGGCATTTATGCATTGTGCACGCCAAAATGTCAGGAGCGTGAGGGGGTATACACCACCCTTGTTCCGTACTATTCAAAGGATACACTCTGCCAAACTTTCCACGTCTGCTGTGACGTTTATCGCATTAATTATCTTTAAGAACTTGGTCATGAAGCCTTCTGATGAATCAGCTGTCTTAGGTATATATACATACATGTCCTTGTTGACCTTAGATAGAGTGCGTTTTATATTTTGGTTAGAACCCCATCTGTAAGAAGCTCTAACCTCAGCTATCCCATAATAACACGAGAGAAGGCTTCAATATCTTACCGTATGAACGGCCAACTTGGAAATGATCCCCAAAAAGAAGTGAGCAAAAATGCTTACCACTTGCTGAAATATTAGCAAAAACAAGTATGTTCTGCAGTGCAGAGCTATGCCGCAAAATTTGTCTTAGTTCGTCTGTTTTGAAAACATCGTCAACAGCACAAAGTGTTGCACACTTTTTACAATTTGAGCATCATCAATCGTGATGGAAAACAAAAATGCCGGGTAAGGCGTATGCCGGGTAAGGCGTATGCCGGGTAAGGCGTATGCCGGGTAAGGCGTATGCCGGGACAGGCGTATGCCGGGTAAGACTTAAGCCGGGTAAGGCATATGCCGGGTAAGGCGTATCCCGGGTAAGGCGTATGCCGGTCAAGGCGTATGCCGGGCAAGGCGTATGCCGGAATATATTGGATTTTGACTTGACATTGCACCAAACTCATCTGGTGAACGTGAAGTGAATGGCGAATGTGAGGTGAATGGTGAAAGTGGAGTGAACGGTGAATGTGAACTCAATGGTGAAGTCAATGGTGAATGCGGAATGAATGGTAGACGTATCGTTAAATGGGAGTTTAAGCCGGACATGTGCACGTGACCGCTCTAACGCAAACGCTGAGAGGATATTTCGCCGAGTGTTCGAACCAATGCAAACGTGAGATGGCACCAGGTGGCCTTCAGCTGGTGTGGCAGCCCGAGGAAGGTGCCGCCCCTGTGATGGCAATCTCTGCCTCCCGCCTCTCTCTCTCTCTCTCTCTCTCTCTCTCTCTCTCTCTCTCTCTCTCTCTTCTCTCTCTCTCTCTCTCTCTCTCTCTCTCTCTCTCTCTCTCTCTCTCTCTCTCTCTCTCTCTCTCTCTCTCTCTCTCTCTCTCTCTCTCTCTCTCTCTCTCTCTCTCTCTCTCTCTCTCTCTCTCTCTCTCTCTCTCTCTCTCTCTCTCTCTCTCTCTCTCTCTCTCTCTCTCTCTCTCTCTCTCTCTCTCTCTCTCTCTCTCTCTCTCTCTCTCTCTCTCTCTCTCTCTCTCTCTCTCTCTCTCTCTCTCTCTCTCTCTCTCTCTCTCTCTCTCTCTCTCTCTCTCTCTCTCTCTCTCTTTCTCTCTCTCCCCTGTCTGTCTGTCTGTCTCCGTCGGCCAGCTGACTGTACCGTGCGTTTCAGCTGGTGATCCTGTCCTGTCTGGCGGCTGCCGCCACTGCCAGCTACCTGCACAGTGGCGTGGGACCTGGTTACCCAGCTGACTGTGCCGTACGTTTCAGCTGGTGATCCTGTCCTGTCTGGTGGCTGCCGCCACTGCCAGCTACCTGCACGGCGGAGTGGGAGCTGGCTACCAAGTGGGCATCAGCAGTGGCATATCGGCGGTGCGCCCCGCCGGCACGCCTGTCAACGTCTACTCTCAGTACTACGTGCCGTACCCGTCCGGCGGCTATCTGGGAGGATACCTCGGAGGTCACGGCGCCGGATTTGGTCTCGGACATGGAGGCGGATTTGGTCTTGGACATGGAGCCGGATTTGGTCTTGGACACGGAGGCGGATTTGGTTTCGGACATGGAGGCGGATTTGGTTTCGGACATGGAGGCGGATTTGGTTTCGGACATGGAGGCGGATTTGGTTTCGGAGGGGGTCTCGGTTACGGAGCGGGTCTCGGTTACGGAGCGGGTCTCGGTTACGGAGCGGGTCTCGGTTACGGAGCGGGGATCGGCTACGGAGCGGGCTTCGGTCATGGAATCCATTAGTAGTATTCCCCAAGTATTCGCGAATGCTAACTGCAGTATCAGGTGGGGCAGCAGATGAGCCCACGGTTGAGCAACACTTGCGACAATCCTGCTGAAAGGTGTGTGAATGTGCAATGCAGAAGTTTATCTTGCAATAAAAGCTGCCTGCTGACAAAATCGATGGTTCTCATTGGGGGATGTACGACATCATCATCATCAGCCCGTGATTTATTCGTCTACTAGGCACTACGGAATCGAATATTAGCACCGGCGAATGCATCGGTAATCAAGTGCCGAAATGTCAGGTGCAGTAGTGTTGTAGGGTAAATGATATAGGGCGTAAAGGTTAGCAGGGGCGTCGCCACCGGGGGGCAGCGGGGGCAATTGCCTCCCCTGCCGTGAGACTGAGTGGGTGCCGCCCCATGAAAATTGAGGAGGCCCCCAGGACGAAAAGGAGGCCCTCCAGGACGAAAAGGTGGCCCTCCAGGACGAAAAGGAGGCCCTCCAGGACGAAAAGGTGGCCCTCCTGGACGAAAAGGAGGCCCTCCTGGACGAAAAGGATGCCCTCCAGGACGAAAAGGAGGCCACCAGGACGAAAAGAAGGCCCTTGGGGGTGGGGGTGCCCCCTGTAATTTGAGGAGACCACTATCCGGAAAGGCATAAAACAAAAAGGTGAGAAAGGAGCCCGACGGGACAGAAGATGATGCTGTCAAGATGGATCCAAGATTGATAACGAGGCCAGAAATATTTCCAAGAAAATGAGAAGAGGCCCTTAAGATGGGAGTGGTAACAGGTATGAAGGGGTGTGAGGTTTCCAAAATTGAAGACTACCTCAAGACTGGTAAGGCTTTGCCAAGATAAGGGAGGAGCCTACGAAGCGTGGCATGAGGCCCATAATTTGGTAGATAATGCCCCTGGGAGATGATAGGAAGCCCCAGGCCATGGTAAAGGGCCCCAGGATTTAAGCGAAGGCCTTTCAAGACGAGAGAGGAGGACAATGAATATGGAGGAGGGTAGGACATAAAACGTTGAAAACCGGTAAAGAGGATCCAGGAAATGGGACGAGATACTTAGGACGCAAGATGAGGCCTATAATTTGCAAGAAACCCCTAAGAGATAGTAAAAGTCGTGCCGGGTGTTTCAAATTTACGACATGGACCAAACATTTTCGGTCGGAGACCTTGAAAATCACGTTGAGCCTGGGTGTACCAAACATTTACGACCGGACCATGAAGATATATATAGTGGAATGATGGGTCGTACCATTCCACAACAGTCTCATTGGGACCATAACAAATGAAGCCAGAGCAACAAAAACACTCCGGACATGGGCCCAACTCTGAAAAACACTCACAAAGCACACAAAAGAAAACACAAAAACACTCCAACTCTGGGCAATGACGCCAAAAAACCTAAAAGGTTTTAGACATAAAAAGGTGCCCAGGCAGCTAAAGTTCGCGCTAGGGATCCAAGCAAATGACGTCGGGGCCCGAAAGATCACATTGTACTGTATAAATAATCGCGTCGCAGCCCTTGAAAATCATCCTGGAGGCCCAGAAGGGCGCGCCGGGCCCCAAAAGTTGCAGCTGCTCCAAAAATCAATTCTTAACCGGAATGTCACTCTGGGACGAAAATATACTCCTTCAGTGGCAGCAGTGCACATCAAACGGGCAAATTCCCCCTCTATCCTGAGAGGCATAAGCTTCCAAGAATCGTTCCGGGGCTCCAAAACTCGCGCTGGGGCCACCAAAATGCGCGTCGGTCCACCAGAATTCGCACATGGGTCTCCAAATAAGTACTTCGGGCCCCCGAAAACTCGTTCCGAGGCTCGAAAATTTGCAATAGGAACCGCCAAAATCGCGTTGGGGCAACAGCTAAGTACAACGCTTCCCACAAACTCAAATCTGTCCCCCAAAATATCGCGCTCGGGACCCACAATTCCCATCGGTAGTCCCGTCGAAGCTGCACAAAATTGGCGTTTAGGCTCACACGTAAGAACAGTGTGACCACAAAAACGAAATCGGTATCCGAAAAAAAATCAAGCTGGAGACTTCCAAAATAAGAATGCATTTAACAAAATAAATGTCCTGTTCAAGAACATGGCTCTGGAGCGCCGAACATGCAACCAGATGCCTTCACAAATTGCGTACGGCACTGAAAAGCATACCATATCTTTTTTTAAAAATCCAGGTGAGATGCAAAAACGTGGCGCCAGGGACTCGAAAAGTCATGCCGGGATTCAGAATTTACAACAACAAAAATCCACAAAAAATATCGTTGAACCCAGAAAGCTGGCGTTGGTTCCTCGGGACCACGCGCCTGGGCGCGATAAGTCGCGCTGGGACTAAGAAGCACCGCACCGAAGCCACAACATCGTACTGGAGCACCACAAATGTGCGTAAGAAGCCCCCAAAAACACAACAGGAACCTAAGATCATAACGGTGGCCGACAATACAACTGGCCCTCCAAATCGCACATAGTCCCCCAAAAAGCGACAGGGCCTTAACATACATGGACCTCTAAAAAAAATTGCATAAGAAGCTCTTATGGCACACAGATAAAGAAGCTTGGGTCGCAAATGGCAACATGGTTCCAAAACGAACAAAAGCACCGGGCGTTAAATTAAGACATCGGGATCTTCGAAAACGCCCTGTCACATAAAAAATAATCGGTGCCCAAAAAAGCAACACACTGAAACGAGGAGGGGTTACGAAAATGCATTAGGCCGTTGCGCAGAAAGACGCAGCGGGTCCAACCAAGAACACTGGGGAAGGGCCTCAGTTCGAAAGCCATTCTGAGAGGATAGCAGCAAAGATATCAGGTGCGTCAAAGCTGAACGGAATCTGCATTTCATAACAACAGAAAATGTGGAAGGTAGGAAATTAATGATCGGATTTAATTACTCGACTTTTCGCAGCGAGCGCCCATGCTAAGCACTGCAGCACGTGAAATATTGCGCAACTTTATCATGTGACAGTAATTAGCAAAAGGCAGAAGGCCTACCAGAAACCGTAGTATCGTACGAAGTGTTGCGAATGCACCGAATGCGCGCACGTGCACGAACATTGGCGTTGTGGCGACCGGGTGATATGAACTGGAATGCCTGAAATTGGGAAATTGTACATTTCAAAGTCGTGGGTAGTATATTTTGAATTCAAGTTAGAGGTTTAATACATTTTCTAAACTCCTCCTCGAATTATGGTTTTGTTGCTTTTTATGCACCGAGGATACTTTTACGTGTCAGGGCGTTTTATAAAATCCCGATGTTCTTATTTATCCCCTGGTCCTTTTGTTCGATTTGGAACCATTTTGCCTTTTGTGGTTCCAGCCACTTTTTCAGACTCTTGTGCGTTAGCATGGTCTCTGTGTGCCTTGAGAGCTTCCGGTGTATTTTTTAGAGCTCCATGCATGTTTATTTAGGGCTGCAACGCATGTTTTGAGGCCCTGCCGCTTTTCGGGAGATTGTGTGCTTCAGAGCGTAAGTTGTATTTTCGGCCCCCGTTGTGCTCTTGGGATCCTGCTGTGTTTATTTGGGGCTTCTAACGCACATCTGTGGGCGTTCGGTTTTGGGGCTTCGGTGCGATTTTTCTGTTTTCCCAGCACGACTTATCGCTCCCAGGCACGTGGTTCTGATTACCGAACGCCAGTTTTCTGGGCTGAATGCCATTTTTGTGTTTTTTTCTGATTTTTTTATCTCAAAATGCCGAATTCCGGCCCGACATTTCGAGACCCTGGCGCAATGTATTTGTATCCCATCTCGATTTTTCGAGATTCGGTATTTTTTTCGGCGGCGTACACAATTCGTGAAGGCATCTAGTAATATGTTCTCTGCTCCAGAGCCATTTTACCCACCCTGACATTTATTTTTGGGGAATCCCTCTTTTTTTTTAGGGCTCCAGCTTGACATTTTCGAATACCGATCCGGTTGTTGTAGTATGGGTGTAATTTCACCAGTGTGAGTTGATTTATCAAGGGATACCAAAATAAAACCGAAGAATTGGGCCGGCGAGTTAGGGTTGAAATCCGACAAATCAAGAAAGATAGTGGTAGATTAGGCCCCTCCACGGGATAATTTAGTTGATCACTAACACTGGTGTGCGTGATTTTTTAAATAATAAATTTAATCCGAGTTGTTGTTGGGGTGGCTTGAGGAGCCAGGGTTCTATTGCTAAGCAGAGCTTGTTGCGTGAACCCTGGCCCCACCACCCGATCCATGAACTTCAGCTCAACGGCATAATTTAGACCGAAAGTTTAACGTGCCGCCAATGCACCGACACGGCCGCCCGGTAACTCGTCCCCGGCCTTATCGGGCCAACTGCCAATTGACACTCCCGGCCGGGGGCTAAATGCGAGCGCGAGAAGCGACTCGAAACCTGTGTTGACAGTACAGGGGAGACCAGTGCAGGCCAGCACTCTAACCAACTGAGCTACCAGGGCGGCAATAATTTGTAAGCATATATGTTATTTCACTCATATGAACCGAAACATTCCTCTAACTGGTTTACTAGTGAATCCGACAGAAGCATAAATAAAGGTTTAAACTCCAAACAGATGTACCATAAGTGTATTAAGCGCGCATCCGAACAGTATACACTACTGCGGAATAAATGGGCTTTTCAGGGACTTCCGACTGTGTTGAGCAGATGGGATATCCATTATCAGGCACCAACAACAGTCCGCCAGAAAGTTCACATCCCACCGACCTTGGTAGCGTTCTTCCATCACTCGTATGTCTTTGTGGAAGCGTTCTCCCTGCTCTTCACTGTAATCTCCACAGTTATCTGGGAAATAATCTAGATGGGACCTAAGGAAGTGCATTTTTACCGACTTTCGTGCACCAAGTTGGTGAAAACTATCCATCAACTCATGGACGAGCTTCACGTATTCCGCACTTCTGTGATTATCCAGGACGTTGGTGATGATTGACTTCAAGGCCAGCCATGCAAAGAGCTCAGACTGTTCCAGACATTCTTCGAATCGAGTATCCTTCATGAGCTCCCTTATCTGAGGACCGTTGAATACACCAGCCTTCAGCTTCTCCCTGCTCACATGAGAAAATTTCTGTCCCAAAAATGCAAATCCTCACCTTTCTTTATCCAGTGCTTTCACAAAGTTTTGCATCAAACCAAGTTTGATATGGAGTGGTCGAAGTAGGATTTTCTGTGGTTCAACCAGGGGGCGTGACTGCTCGTTGTGGGAGCCAGGTTCAAGTGCATGCCTGGATGGCCAGTCGCGTTGTACATAGTGCTGATTGTCAGTCAGTCCCAGAGGCATAGAAAGCATGGATATTTCGTGTAGCCGCCCTGCAGCCCAAGGACGAGACTTACTGCCTTGAAGTCACCACAGATCAGCCAACCATGCCCTTTGTAGTTCAAAGCAGACAACAAAAGTTCCATGCTGTTATGCGTTTCCCTCAGTTCCACGGAGTGTCCAACAGGAATCAACGCGAACTTATTGCCTTTGTTCAGAGGAACTGCCTTCAGGCTCCTACTCGAGGAGTCTATGGGCAGCCTCCATTATGCCGGGTTGTACTCTGTACCCATTGCTTCTACTAGGCCCGCGATGTTGTTGCAGTAGACTAGAGAATGTTCTTCGTCGAAGGCAAAGTATTCTCTGAATTCCTTTTCGCGATTCCGATACCAAAAGAATGTCGCTTCAGGCGCCAGCAAACGTTTCTCGCGGAGCCGTGAACCCAGCAGCTGAGCAGATTCCTTGGACAAGTTTAGGTCCCTCGTTAGGTCATTGAGCTCAGCTTGGTTCAACGGTACCGGTCGATCGTTCTCGGTCGGTTCATATGTACCAGACGCGTCTGCGTCCATTTCATCCCCACTAGAGTCGAAGATGACTCGATGTCGACATCAGGTTCAGGGATGAGGACATCTGGACCATGAGGGACTGGCTTGATGGCTGATGGCACATCCGGATATTTTACATGCTTCTGTTTCTTTCTATTTACTCCTTTCAGAACTATCGTACAAAAATAGCCGTCGGTGGTATGATCCTTTCCCTCCCGCCACACTATGGGAATGGCGAACGGCATGGAAATTTCCGGGTCTTGTTCTTCCAGGCTCGTAGGCCTTCCACACGTGACTTGCATAAAGACATAAAGACATAAAGACATAAAAGATTAGTGCAACTCTGAGCCACAAGGGCCCTTCTTGGTTGCACTCTGTACACTGAACCAGTTGCCCACCAAATCTGCCAATCAGCCCTCCCTGTAATACTGAAAAGCAAGCCCTCTATTCTTATAATGATTGTCTATGCTGTTTTTAAAGATGTTCAATGTGCTGCTACTGACGATGTTTTCTGGCAGCTGGTTCCAGTGTTCCACTACCCTGTTGGTGAAGAAAGTTTGCCTTAACCTTGTTCTGCTGTGGTTAATTTAATTTTGAATTTATGACCTCTAATTGCATCATTTCTGTTAAATTCAAACATTTCCCCAAGGTATCCCCTCTCCAGACCATTGACAAATTTAAAGACCTCGATGAGATCTCCTCTCAGCCTTCTATATCTAAGTGAAAACATATTCAATTTCTTCAATCTTTCCTCATATGGCAGGTTGCTTATGCCATTAACCATTTTTGTAGCCCTCTTTTGTACTCTCTCTAAAAGCCAACAATCTTTTTCATAGCTAGGAGACCAAGCTTGGAGCAGATATGAGGGGCACACGGTACCGACGCTGCCGCTTGTTATTAAGAAAATATTACATAATAAAAACTGGCGTTGGACTTGTACTTTAAAAGATAATGCATTGTCCTTTTTCTCCCGAGTCCCAATTCTCACTTCTCTCCGCTACTGATATATCATACTGCAGTATGCATACTGATACATCAGTGTGTGAGTTGTTATCTTTGACATGGTGTGAAAACTTGAGCTAATCGAGAAAAATGGATAGAATTTCGGATTCAGCATACGAAACTTGTATTAGAACAGCTGAGAAACTTCCACCTTTTGAAAATAAGTCTTGAAACGCAGGCCAGTGTAATCATTTCATTTCGATAAGTCCCCTTTGACAAAATTGCGGTCGAAACCCAAAGCACGTGAATTAATTCGTGAAGAATTTGTGATTTTAACTTGTTTGGTAGGTGCCTTGCAACCAGCACGAAGTGTTAGAAAAGTTCGCAAATCCTTAAGATTCCGATCAGGAAACCAATATAGCCAATTTCTTGTTGTCACCGTCCTAGGACTGAGAAATGAGCGCTTAAGCTTTGCTTAGGGCATCAAGCTGGTGGTAATAAATAGCAGTAGTGATAAATCTAGCTATCAAAGTTCAAAGGTCATCAAAGGTCACTGACCATAGATTAGTTCTCATTACCTTTCCTGACTTTATTTGGAGCCACGTGATTTGAATCCAGAAATGTTTGGTGTTTTTTCTACTAGTTCAGCACACAATTTAACCTATAGCCCATAAAGCCAGTGAAATGAAACCAGACAAGAAAGCAAGCAAGCGACACCCTAGTTAAATTGAGGAGCATAAATAATTATAAGATATCTGTGAAATGTTAACATAAACTTGTCAACATGTACAACCTTTCATCCTCTAAAAATGCATAATGCATAAGCTATCGCTATTTCTAGGAGACATCGGGTAAGAAACAGAAGGGCCGCACCGGCAAGAAAAAAATCACAAAATTTGGGTGCTCAACATCGATTGACTTTACAGATCATCACCTGTATACCTTGCAATCGCAAGCCTGAGAGTTTCTCAAAACCACATATCCGTGGATTCGCTCGTCTAACTTCGTTAGTTTCCGATACCTCGGTGGGAGGTGTGTCCAAATTTACAAAACTCAGAAGGCTGGACCATCCATGGGCGGTTCAACAGTTTGGATCCAAGGAGGCGCTTGGCTGACAAGATGCCTCCTTGGATCCAAGGAGGCATCTTGCTGAACTGGTGCTGCCTCTGAGCATGGACAACTCTAGAGGAACTCTAGAGGAACCGTTTTCCACCAGAAGGTACCGTTTTCCACCAGAAGGTACAGTTTTCCACCAGAGAGTGCCGTTCTCCAATCCAGGTGCATTCCCCTCATTGGCCGTGGTCGTTTGGATCCGCCACAACTACCATCAATCATGGGAATTCGCGGTGCGCTATTCAGTCATTTTATGCTTGTCCTAAACACCTTTTTTGGTAGCGTACCCCCACCCCCACACAGAGACCCACCGGATCCAGGCTTGAACTCAATTGTTCATTTAGTCCTTTCTTACCTGACGTTAGGCTCATTGGAGGACTTCCACACTATTTCGCCTTGTCTCTCACTGGGGACTCCGTGAGTCTTACGAAGAAGCACCGCGCCAATCGGTCAAGTGCTTTGTGGGTTGGAAAAAGATGGAAAGAAGAGTTTAAAAAAAGACATAAAGAAAGAAAAGATGGCGAATAATCATGAAAAACTTCAATGCACTCATATGAAAAGCACATGGGATTGGTAAGAGCCCAAGGACTAGTGCTTAACTGGTGTTTTGAAAACTATCCGAGTGTATCTTGCACGTGTCGCGTGTGTGGCAAATAAAATGCAGTTGGATGTGCTGGCGAGATGGGTGCCCTCACCATGCATGGGGCCCGAGACCCGTTGTTCATGCAACCGGAAATTAAGATCCACAAAACCTCGCAGGTTCCACTGTCAATGGTTATATTTGAACACATGAGTGAAACGTACAGCAATTTGGGATACGCAAGTAAGGAAGGCTCAGCCCTAGAAGTCCAATTGGTTGTGCCGCTAGTGACCTATTGTTTCGTACTACAGCTGTCTTTAAGACCCCCCCCGAGACAGGGTGTGAGGACCAAGACCGGGCGGGTTCGTTGAAGGGCCCTTGGTACCTGTCGTGAGGTAAAGATGCCAACTGAAACACGACTGTACGAATGAACCTCCATCGTTGTAAGATGTCGATCAGTTGTATGAAAGCTGCATAATGAGTCGCTAATTGTTGTTAGCCGAAGCACCCTTCTGACCTATGAGGTAAGAGCTACTTACGATATCAGTATGAAAGAGCCCCTTCTACGTGAGGTGTGGATCGGCACTGGATCATGTAAGGTGTAGACGGGCCACTGGATCGTGTAAAGTGTGGATAGGCGGACGGCCCCGCCCCGGCGGCTCTAATCAAACACCACCCCTGCCACGGTCGCGTCGAGGCGGCCCTGCCCCGGCGGCTGTGGCAGAGCACATCCCCGTGCTACGGTCGAGGCGAGGCGGCCCTGCCCCGGCGGCTGTGGTAGAGCACAACCCCCTGCCACGGTCGAGGCGAGGCGGCCCACCCCGGCGGCTGTGGCAAAGCACAACCCCCTGCCACAGTCGAGGCCCTGCCCGGCGGCTGTGGCAGAGCACAACCCCCTGCCACGGTCGAGGCGAGGCGGCCCTGCCCGGCGGCTGTGGTAGAGCACAACCCCCTGCCACGGTCGAGGCGAGGCGGCCCTGACCGGCGGCTGTGGTAGAGCACAACCCCCTGCCACGGTCGAGACGAGGCGGCCCTGCCCGGCGGCTGTGGTAGAGCACAACCCCCTGCCACGGTCGAGACGAGGCGGCCCTGCCCGGCGGCTGTTGCAGAGCACAACCCCCTGCCACGGTCGAGACGAGGCGGCTCTGCCCGGCGGCTGTGGTAGAGCACAACCCCCTGCCACGGTCGAGGCGAGGCGGCCCTGCCCGGCGGCTGTGGCAGAGCACAACCCCCTGCCACGGTCGAGGCGAGGCGGCCCTGCCCGGCAGCTGTGGTAGAGCACAACCCCCTGCCACGGTCGAGGCCCTGCCCGGCGGCTGTGGCCCCTGCCACGGTCGAGGCGAGGCGGCCCTGCCCGGCGGCTGTGGCCCCTGCCTCGGTTGAGGCGAGGAGGCCCTGCCCCGGCAGCTGTGGCCCCTGCCACGGTCGAGGCGAGGCGGCCCTGCCCGGCGGCTGTGGTAGAGCACAACCCCCTGCCACGGTCGAGGCGAGGCGGCCCTGCCCGGCGGCTGTGGTAGAGCACAACCCCCTGCCACGGTCGAGGCCCTGCCCGGCGGCTGTTGCAGAGCACAACCTCCTGCCTCGGTTGAGGCGAGGCGGCCCTGCCCGGCGGCTGTGGCAGAGTACAACCCCCTGCCACGGTCGAGGCGAGGCGGCCCTGCCCGGCGGCTGTGGCAGAGCAGTACCCCTGCCTCGGTTGAGGCGAGGCGGCCCTGCCCGGCGGCTGTGGCAGAGCAGTGACAAGCCAAGTCAGGCGCACGGCCTGCGGAACTGCTGGCTGCCTCTGGGTTAGATCAGTGGAACACCGATCTCGGGAGTGGGGTCGAACCCGCCCTCAGAAGGTGAGTCCGCTTCTCTTATACTGCTCCCCCAGTCCACATGTGACTCATACAAATGTATGCTAATAGGCTGTCAGTAAGTTAACATTTAGTCAGTAAGCCCGACCATGTCGGCCTTCCGGGCATTACCGGCACCTCATACTTTGGTCACAAACTTGCTAGTTTAATTGGGATTTTCCCAACAGAGGAGCCACCAGTTTTCGAATGTGGAGAATCGTGTTTTAAAAAAATACATTCGGGACAAAAAGATCCAATGATCAATGACGAATTGTGCAGTGATTCTGCCAACCAGTAACCCTTGTAGCAATGGCTGAAAGATTTTCCGTGACTTGGCAGTGCATTGTGAACAAAGGTTCTTTTGCGCGAGCTGCTTGCACGAGGTTCTTCGAAAGCTTCGCAACATCGTATTTTTGGTCGCCTTGAGGCAGTAATGTATGTGTATATATATACATATATATATATATATATATATATATATATATATATATATATATATATATATATATATATATATATATGTATGTATATATGTATATATAAGTATATGCATATGTATATGAATGCCTATACAGAAAAGACAATTTCCATTTACAGAGGGCAATCGAGGTGCCAGCTACGTGCCAGAGCAGGAATACTTTTTACTCCGAAACTATGACCTCAGGTCAAGGTTATGAAGTAGCCTACGGAGGGCATGTAATATATCAATCGACACATCTTGGCGATACAAGCACAATGACGGTAATCTGAGCCTTCTAGCTCAATGCAGTGCGCTATAATGCGCAGAAATGTGCTTGTGATCTCAGGTGACCTCAAATGACCTTGGTGAGGTCGCTGAGAAACAAATTTCAGCGGTAACATTGAGCATAGTTTCTAACTACACGCCACAACCGTTGTGAGGTCATTCCGAGAGCAAATATGTAGCCAGGAAACATTTGCGATTTTACCATAGCCCTATAATGGTGGATGCCATAGCCGCGACATGACCTCAAGTCAATGCTACGAAAAAACGAGATATGTATGATGGTCCCCGATGAGATCATGACGTGATATAAATTTGAGATCAATCGCCCAATTATTGTGGAAGTTATGCCACATAGAACTCCGAGGGATGTTGGGTGACTTCGCCTGACCTGGTGACCTGACCTGAGATAACAAAGGGTTAAGAATGTATGAGGATATGCGGAAAAGATGAATGAGCAGCCATGCGAGGTTTGGCCTTGTTAACCCGATTAGTATGACAGCAAATTATGAAAACCGCAAGGGGCAGATATCTCCCTCCTGACGTGCGCGTGATAAGATAAAGTACCGTTTTCCAATAAGGTCATGCGCCCACCCGCCAACCATGCTGAACCGTATCTGTTCACCTTTCTCAGTATGTACCTGGCAAAGATGGGGACAAGTGTAGAACATGCGTCTATGAGGCATCTATCACAAACCAGTTAAATCGCCTTGCAATTTGAGACGACATCGGGTGAAAAGCTGAAACCCAACATTCGGAATTCTGAAGATTTTGAAGGGTACTTTCCCTATAATCATCGCGTGAAGAGTATGCAGTGTCATGGATATGTATGTCACTTTCTAAAGTTGATGTCATATGAGGTGTCTTTCTGACGACCAAAATTGTTCCCAAAATTTGACCCCGGCGGTCCCGCTGCGCCCGAATCTTGTGCCGTCCAACTCGAAGTAGAAGGTACATGGTAAGAGAGAGAGAGACAAAGAGAGAGAGAGAGAGGGAGAGAGAGAGAGAGAGAGAGAGAGAGAGAGAGAGAGAGAGAGAGAGAGAGAGAGAGAGAGAAAGAAAGGGAGAGAAAGTTACGTAGAAAATATGCACAAAAGTCACTGTTTGAGTTTGAGACGAATGGCGTTGAGTGCTTGTCTCTCTCACTTCTCCAGAACACAGGCTGGTAAGGGTCCAAGTCCCTTTCCCTTTCCTTTGCTGCTCGGGGCACAAAATCGTGTCGCATCATGAGATGGAAATCGCAATTTCCCGGTAGATGTATATCTTCCATTCCATTTTGTTCTAATAATTATCAAGCGAATAAGCAGGGCACCCAATAGTTGTGATAGCTGAAAATCGATGCATCTTCCATCATTTCGCTACAAAATTATGCGTAGGTCACCTCAGGTTGAAAAACTTTGGCATAAATGCCTAACTGTCAATTCATGGACCGTGGGTCTGAAAACTACGTTTCAAGTTGCTGCTTCTTTGGTGGAATTGTGAAGGACGGTACTAATGCGTTTGCTCCATCTATCCTCAGCTCTTGATTCAAATTTTGCGCTGGTTGGGATACGTTCCTGCTGTATGTTCTAAAACTCTGACTAACTGTAGTGAGGAGAGTGCCATCGCTAACAGGTGCGGGCCTTTCTTCGATATCTGTCGACGGACTAGTGCTCCAACGCTGTTCTTTCTCCTTCTGATGAATCCCGAGTGCATATTCTAAATGTGAAATTGATTCGCAGTCGTCGCCACCTGGCCTGGCCTCTGCGGGCCGAGGTGCAAGCCGTTCTTACTGTTTGCTGTGTTGGTCCGTCTGCCACCGTGTGGATATTTCGGTTCTTACCAGTGGTGTTCTGTCTTGTGTTCGGTGTTGTTTGTTTGTGTATGACTGTGGGGAACTGAAGAGGAGAATGTTGGGTTCAGGCTTGAAGATAACAGACGAGAAGAAGTGATGAGAGCTGACTTCAAGGGGGCAGACGAGAAGAGGCGATGAGGGCGTGTTGTTTGACGTTAGCAGACGAAAAGAGATGAGCAGATATGGGGCGGGATTTCCTACCTGGCTTGTGAATACAATGAGAGACAACAGCTGATGTAGTGAGATGATAGCCAATCAAGACAGTACCCATTTAGGGTATGGGGTACAGAAGGTGGGTTTGGGACGGGCCGTGACATTATTCCCCTTTTGTTGAAAACACACACATAAGTTCTTTTTGAAACGCTGCATGTTTTATTTCTCCTTTGGCGCATTTTATTGTGTTGTTTTGCTATGACTTACTGCAAAACATGCTTTGTTTTGCTTTCTTGTTCTTCTTCATGTATCTTTTTGTTTTAGTCCTATTTTTCTTCTTTTCTTCGGGTTTTCAGTTGTTGTATCCCTTCTCTTTGTTCGTTCCCTTTCCCTTATTTCTCCCGGTTCAGAAATGAGGTGTACACCTGAAAGAGAGACACAAACTGGAGACATGGAGTTGATCTGGTGCCATTCAGCTGCACGCCGGTCTGGCCCGGCACAGCCGTGAGTCAGACGCCTGCACTGCCCCGCCTTTGTTCGGGCTGGCGTGCCGGCCACCTATAAAACGGCCACGCCTCTACTTGACATTCGCACTCTCCACGACATCAGGTCCGCAGCACTACCTCCACAACCATGAAGGTATGTACTGCCTACGAATGTATGGTGTGAATGAATTTCCAAAGTAGAACTCTCGACTAAGGTCGTATGCTTCAGTCGTCGATAGTCAATCGACATATACATACAATGGACAGTCGTATGCTGTCAGCAACAATTTTAATGTCATTAACATGGAAAGCATTCAAGTTGAGATTAGGTATTGATCATTTCTGATGATTATTCATAGAGCCAGATTATCATTGATGATATTAGTTCCTAGCATGTATATATATATATATATATATATATATATATATATATATATATATATATATATATATATATATATGCGTTGCATACAAACAACTAAGCTTGCATGCATTACGTATTATAAATACAGGCAGTCCGTCATCCGTCCACCACATTTTTCAAAGTCTGTCACCCCTAACCCATCTGAAATATGATAACATTTCTAGAGCTGTTTGGATATGTGCACCAATGTATTGCATTCAAATGTAACTACCTTGTGTCTAAGAGTACGCACTGTACCCACGTAGGCTTGTACTGTCAAGTATCAAGTTCAATTTCAATTTCAAGTTCAATTTGTCAGATGAAGCGTATGGCTCAGAGATATTGATCATGACAAATTTTATCGCCATACTCCGCCTTTTGAGACATGGTTGTACATCTAGAAATAATTGTACAACTATCACGAAACTTCACTGCTTCCCCCGTCAGGCAATCAGCTATCAGGTAAAAGTGGTGTACAAAAATCGGAATTGATACCGTGAGTTGAAATCATCCAACCCTAGCAGCGTTGGGACGATATTTATATATGATTGTGACGTCCCCAAGTTGTACATCGCGATGCTTTCTCAAACTTATCCTAATTGCAATTGCAACTGTCAAAATGTTTTATCGCTTCGAGGACATCTCCGGTGTGTCCTTCCAACTCGATGAAGGCTTAAGTCGCACATGTCATGTGTCTACCAGTGTTGACATCCTCAGACGTACTCATACGCAGTCGTTCAGTTCCCTAATTAGTCAACTCGACACTGCAACATGCAGCTGAAGCTCAAACTTGGCGGGCTAGCGGCTTGATCTCTCCACCTACCAGTGAAAAAGAAAATCAGACATATGCCTGGGTGTTCGAATCTGTCTCAGACCAAACCCATGTAGAGGCCACGCATAGCTATATGTATACAGTCCACATCACACTAAGCTGTGAGTAGTCAGTATGTGATGAATCCCTTCCAAAGGATCGTCCACCAGTCATGTGGCACAACAATTCGAGACGTGGAGCTCGGGAATGAGTGGCATGGCAGTAATTGTTAACCAAATGCATCAGATATCCTCGCCGCGCTCAACCGAACGTGATTACGGCACGCCAGCAAAACGTCAGGCACGCCTAAGCGTTAACAAGCCCGAGGAGGAACGCAGCATAGGAAATGATGTCATCATAGAGTGATATATTTATTCGTGCAACACTATGCCTTGTTGCAGGAACGACAATGTCACAATAGCTTGGAACACAACGATGGATGAACTCTTCAACAAATGATTCACGGTAGTATTTCCATATCTTAAAATGCCGGTCATTAAGATAATGTTTTAGCAGAAATGCATTTATGCATTGTGCACGCCAAAATGTCAGGAGCGGGAGGGGGTATACACCACCCTTGTTCCGTACTATTCAAAGGATACACTCTGCCAAACTTTCCACGTCTGCTGTGACGTTTATCGCATTAATTATCTTTAAGAACTTGGCCATGAAGCCTTCTGATGATTCAACTGTCTTAGATGCATATATACATATATATATATATATATATATATATATATATATATATATATATATATATATATATATATATATATATATATATGTATATGTATATAAAATATATATATATACATATATATATACATGTCCTTGTTGACCTTAGATAGAGTGCGCTTTGTATTTTGGTTAGAACCTCATCTGTAAGAAGCTCTAACCTCAGCTATCCCATAATAACACGAAGAAGGCTTCAATATCTTACCGTATGAGCGGCCAACTTGCAAATGATCCCCAAAAAGAAGTGAGCAAAATGCTTACCAATTGCTCAAATACTAGCATAAACCAGTATGTCCTGCAGTACAGAGCTACGCCGCAAATTTTATCTTCGTTCGTCTGTTTCGAAAACATCGTCAACGGCACAAAGTGTTGCACACTTTTTACAATTGGAGCATCATCAATCGTGGTGGAAAACAAAAATGCCGAGTAAGGCGTATGCCGGGTAAGGCATATGCCGGAATATATGGGATTTTGACTTGGCATTGCACCAAACTCATCTGGTGAACGTGAAGTGAATGGCGAATGTGAGGTGAATGGTGAAAGTGGAGTGAACGGTGAATGTCAAGTCAATGGTGAATGTGGAATGAATGGTGGACGTATCGTTAAATGGGAGTTTAAGCCGGACATGTGCACGTGATCGCTCTAACGCAAACGCCGAGAGGATATTTCGCCGAGTGTTCGAACCAATGCCAACGTGAGATGGCACCAGGTGGCCTTCAGCTGGTGTGGCAGCCCGAGGAAGGTGCCGTCCCTGTGATGGCAATATCTGCCTCCCGCCTCTCTCTCTCTCTCTTTCTCTCTCTCTCTCTCTCTCTCTCTCTCTCTCTCTCTCTCTCTCTCTCTCTCTCTCTCTCTCTCTGTCTGTCTGTCTCTCTCTCTCTTTCTCTCTCTCTCTCTCTCTCTCTCTCTCTCTCTCTCTCTCTCTCTCTCTCTCTCTCTCTCTCTCTCTCTCTCTCTCTCTCTCTCTCTTTCTCCCTCCCCCCTGTCTGTCTGTCTGTCTCCGTCGGCCAGCTGACTGTACCGTGCGTTTCAGCTGGTGATCCTGTCCTGTCTGGCGGCTGCCGCCACTGCCAGCTGCCTGCACAGTGGCGTGGGACCTGGTTACCCAGCTGACTGTGCCGTACGTTTCAGCTGGTGATCCTGTCCTGTCTGGTGGCTGCCGCCACTGCCAGCTACCTGCACGGCGGAGTGGGAGCTGGCTACCAAGTGGGCATCAGCAGTGGCATATCGGCCGTGCGTCCGGCCGGCACGCCTGTCAACGTCTACTCTCAGTACTACGTGCCGTACCCGTCCGGCGGCTATCTGGGAGGATACCTCGGAGGTCACGGCGCCGGATTTGGTCTCGGACATGGAGGCGGATTTGGTCTCGGACATGGAGCCGGATTTGGTCTTGGACATGGAGGCGGATTTGGTTTCGGAGGGGGTCTCGGTTACGGAGCGGGTCTCGGTTACGGAGCGGGTCTCGGTTACGGAGCGGGTCTCGGTTACGGAGCGGGGATCGGCTACGGAGCGGGCTTCGGTCATGGAATCCATTAGTAGTATTCCCCAAGTATTCGCGAATGCTAACTGCAGTATCAGGTGGGGCAGCAGATGAGCCCACGGTTGAGCAACACTTGCGACAATCCTGCTGAAAGGTGTGTGAATGTGCAATGCAGAAGTTTATCTTGCAATAAAAGCTGCCTGCTGACAAAAGCGACGGTTCTCATTGGGGGATGTACGACACCATCATCATCAGCCCGTGATTTCTTCGTCTACTAGGCACTACGGAATCGACTATTAGCACCAGCGCATGCATCGGTAATCAGGTGCCGAAATGTCAGGTGCAGTAGTGCTGTAGGGTAAATGATATAAGGCGTAGAGCTTAGCAGGGGCGTCGCCACCGGGGGCAGCGGGGGCAATTGCCCCCCTGCCGTGAGACTGAGGGGGCGCCGCCCCCTGAAATTTGAGGAGGCCCCCAGGACGAAAAGGAGGCCCCCGGACGAAAAGGAGGCCCTCCAGGACGAAAAGGAGGCCCTCCAGGACAAAAAGGAGGCTCTCAGGACGAAATGGACCCCCCATGACGAAAAGGAGGCCTCCATGCCGAAAAGGAGGCCTCAAGACGAAAAGGATGTCCCCAGGACGAACATGAGGCCCCCAGGACGAAAAGGAGACCCTCAGGACGAAACGAAGGCCCCAGGACGAAAAGGAGGCCCCAAGACGAAAAATAGATTCTAGAAATCAGGGGCCTCCAGGAGGAGGCCCATAATTTTAAAAAGAAGTCACTTATGTGAGCGTAGGAGGCCCCAGAAATCAAGAGAATGTCAAAAATTGGCACGGAGTCCCCAAACATTGCAAAGGGGTCTCAATACTGGAAGGAAGGCCCAATAAAATGAGAGGCCTTAAGCCGGAAAAGAAAGCCAGTGAATATGAGATGAGGTTTCGGAGCAGGAACGTCACTGCCAGGGTGTGGGCAGCGGGGGTAATCGTCTCCACCCCTTGTCTTAAGACTTGGGGGTGGGGGTGCCCCCCTGTAATTTGAGGAGACCACTATCCGGAAAGGCATAAAACAAAAAAGTGAGAAAGGAGCCCGACGGGACAGAATATGATGTTGTCAAGATGGATCCAAGATTGATAACGAGGCCAGAAAGATTTCCAAGAAAATGAGAAGAGGCCCTTAAGATGGGAGTGGTAACAGGTATGAAGGGGTGTGAGGTTTCAAAATTGAAGATTACCTCAAGACTGGTATGGCTTTGCCAAGATAAGGGAGGAAGCCCACGAAACGTGGCATGAGGCCCATAATTTGGCAGATAATGCCCCTGGGACATGAGAGGAAGCTCCATGCCATGGTAAAGGGCCCCAGGATTTAAGCTAAGGCCTTTCAAGACGAGAGAGGACAATGAATATGGAGGAGGGTAGGACATAAAACGTTGAAAACCGGTAAAGAGGATCCAGGATACTTCGGATACGAGATACTTAGGACGCAAGATGAGGCCTATGATTTGCAAGAAACCCCTAAGAGATGGTAAAAGTCGTGCCGGGTGTTTCAAATTTACGACATGGACCAGACATTTTCGGTCGGAGACCTTGAACATCACGCTGAGCCTGGGTGTACCAAACATTTACGACCGGACCATGAAGATATATATAGTGGAATGACGGGTCGTACCATTCCACAACAGTCTCATTGGGACCAAAACAAATGAAGCCAGAGCAACAAAAACACTCCGGACATGGGCCCAACTCTGAAAAACACTCACAAAACACACAGAAGAAAACACAAAAACACTCCAACTCTGGGCAATGACGCCAAAAAACCTAAACCGTTTTAGACCCAAAAAAAGTGCCCAGGCAGCTAAAGTACGCGCTAGGGATCCAAGCAAATGACGTCGGGGCCCGAAAGATCACATTATACTGTATAAATAATCGCGTCGCAGCCCTTGAAAATCATCCTGGAGGCCCAGAAGGGCGCGCCGGGCCCCAAAAGTTGCAGCTGCTCCAAAAATCAATGCTTAACCGGAATGTCACTCTGGGACGAAAATATACTCCTTCAGTGGCAGCAGTGCATATCAAAGGGGCAAATTCCCCCTCTATCCTGAGAGGCATAAGCTTCCAAGAATCGTTCCGGGGCTCCAAAACTCGCGCTGAGGCCACCAAAATTCGCGTCGGTCCACCAGAATTCGTGCATGGGTCTCCAAATAAGTACTTCGGGCCCCCGAAAACTCCTTCCGGGGCTCGAAAATTTGCAATAGGAACCGCCAAAATCGCGTTGGGGCAACAGCTAAGTACAACGCTTCCCACAAACTCAAATCTGTCCCCAAAATATCGCGCTCGGGACCCACAATTCCCATCGGTAGTCCCGTCGAAGCTTCACAAAATTGGCGTTTAGGCTCACACGTAAGAACAGTGTGACCACAAAAACGAAATCGGTATCCGAAAAAAAAACAAGCTGGAGACTTCCAAAATAAAAATGCATTTAACAAAATAAATGTCCCGTTAAAGTCAGTTAAAGTCATAAAGTCAGTTAAAGTCATAAAAGTCAGTGCTCCGGGTTCCCCACGGACTTATGATTTGTGCCTGAGTCCTGGGGGTACAAACTTCAACTGGCACAGTTGTTGCCAACGCTACCGGCGGCACGAACGGTACAAACAACGGCACAGAAGCCACTGCGGACGGTAGTGGTGAGCTCGGCGCGCTACCAGATATCGGGTGGTGTCGCATCATCACACCGATGTTCTTATTTAGCCACTGGTCCTTTTGGTCACTTTGGAACCATTTCGCCTTTTGTGGTTCCAGCCACTTTTTAAGACTCTCGTGCGTTAGCATGGTCCCTGCGTGCCTTGAGAGCTTCCAGTGTATTTTTTTAGAGCTCCATTAATGTTTATTTAGGGCTGCAACGCATGTTTTGAGACCCTGCCGCTTTTTGGAAGATTGTGTGCTTCAGAGCGCGAGTTGTATTTTCGGCCCCCGTTGTGCTCTTAGGGTCCTGCTGTGTTTATTTGGGGCTTCTAACGCACATTTGTGGGCGTTCGGTTTTGGGGCTTCGGTGCGATTTTTATATTTCCCAGCCTGACTTATCGCTCCCAGGCACGTGGTTCTGATTACCCAATGCCAGTTTTCTGGGCTGAATGCTATTTTTGTGGATTTTTCTGAATTTTTATCTCCAAAGGTCGAATTCCGGCCCGACATTTCGAGACCCTGGCGCCATGTATTTGTATCCCATCTCGATTTGTCGATATTCGGTATTTTTTCGGCGGCGTACACAATTTGTGAAGGCATCTAGTAATATGTTCTCTGCTCCAGAGCCATTTTACCCACCCTGACATTTATTTTTGGGGAATCCCTCTTTTTTGGAGGGCTCCAGCTTGACATTTTCGAATACCGATCCGGTTGTCGTAGTATGGGTGTAATTTCAGCAATGTGAGTTGATTTATCAAGGGGTACCAAAATAAAACCGAAGAATTGGGCCGGCGAGTTAGAGTTGAAATCCGACAAATCAAGAAAGATAGTGGTAGATTAGGTCCCTCCACAGGAGAATTTAGTTGATCACTAATACTGGTCTGCGTTATTTATAAGTATATATGTTATTTTACTCATATGAACCAAAACATTGCTCTCACTGGTTTACTAGTGGATCCGACAGAAGCATAAATTAAGGTTTAAACTCCAAACAGATGTACCATAAGTGTATTCAGAGCGCATCCGAACAGTATACACTACTGCGGAATAAATGGCCTTTTCAGGGACTTCCGACTGTGATGAGTAGATGGGACATCCCTCTTCAGGCACCAACAACAGTCCGCCAGAAAGTTCACATCCCACCGACCTTGGTAACGTTCTTCCATCACCCGTATGTCTTTGTGGAAACATTTTCGCTGCTCTTCACTGTAATCTCCACAGTTATCTGGGAAATAATATAGATGGGACCTAAGGAAGTGCATTTTTACCGACATTAGAGCACCAAGTTGCTGAAAACTGTCCATCAACTCATCGACGACCTTCAAGTATTCCGCACTTCTGTGATTACCCAGGAAGTTGGTGATGATTGACTTCAAGGCCAGCCATGCAGAGAGCTCAGACTGTTCCAGACATTCTTCGAATCGAGTATCCTTCATGAGCTCCCTTATCTGAGGACCGTCGAATACACCAGCTTTCAGCTTCTCCCTGCTCACATGAGGAAATTTCTGTCCCAAAAATGAAAATCCTCATCCTTCTTTGTCCAGTGCTTTCACAAAATTATTCATCAAACCGAGTTTGATATGGAGTTGTGGAAGTAGGATTTTCTGTGGTTCAACCAGGGGGCGTGACTGCACGTTGTGGGAGCCAGGTTCAAGTGCATGCCTGGATGGCCAGTCGGGTTGTACATAGTGCTGATTGTCAACCAGACTGTCCCAGAGGCATAGAAAGCATGGATATCTCGTGTAGCCGCCCTGCAGCCCCAGGACGAGACCTACTACCTTGAGGTCACCACAGATCAGCCAACCATGCCCTTTGTGGTTCAAAGCAGACAACAAAAGTTCCATGCTGTTATGCGTTTCCCTCAGTTGCACGGAGTGTCCAACAGGAATCAACGCGAACTTATTGGCTTTGTTCAGAAGGACTGCCTTCAGACTCCTACTCGAGGAGTCTATGAACAGCCTCCATTCTGCCGGGTTGTACTCTGTACCCATTGCTTCTACTAGGCCCGCGATGTTGTTGCAGTAGACTAGAGAATGTTCTTCGTCGAAGGTAAAATATTCTCTGAATTCCTTTTCGCGATTCCGATACCAAAGGAATGTCGCTTCAGGCGCCAGCAAACGTTTCTCGCGGAACCGTGAACCCAGCAGCTGAGCAGATTCCTTGGACAAGTTCAGGTCCCTCGTTAGGTCATTGAGCTTAGCTTGGTTCAACGGTACCGGTCGATCGTTCTCGGTCGATTCATATGCACCAGACGCGTCTGCGTCCATTTCACCCCCACCAGAGTCGAAGATGACTCGATGTCGACATCAGGTTCAGGGATGGGGACATCTGGACCATGATGGACTGGCTTGATGGCTGATGGCACATCGGGATATTTTACATGCTTCTGTTTCTTTCTATTTACTCCTTTCAGATCTGTCATACAAAAATAGCAGTCGGTGGTATGATCCTTTCCCTCCCGCCACACCATGGGAATGCCGAACGGCATGGGTTTCCGAGTCTCGTTCTTCCAGGCTCTTAGGCCTTCCACACATGACTTGGAGCAGATATGAGGGGCAAACGGTACCGACGCTGCCGCTTGTTAATAAGAAAATATTACATAATGAAAAGCGGCGTTGGACTTGTACTTTAAAAGATAATGCTTTGTCCCTTTTCTCCCGAGTCACAATTCTCACTTCTCTCCGCTACTGATATATCATTCTGCAGTATGCATACTGATACATTAGTGTGTGAGTTGTTATCTTTGACATGGTGTGAAAACTTGAGCTAATCGAGAAATTGGATAGAATTTCCGATTCAGCAAACGAAACTTGTATTAGAACAGCTGAGAAACTTCCGACCTTTTGAAAATTTGTTTGGAAACGCAGGCCAGTGTAATCGTTTCATTTCGATAAGTCCCCTTTGACAAAATTGCGGTCGAAACCCCAGGCACGTGAATTAATTCGTGAAGAATTAATTCACGTGCCTGGGGGACTTCGTGAGTCTTACGAAGAAGCACCGCGACAATCGGTCAAGTGCTTTGTGGGTTGGTAAAAGATGGAAAGAAAAGTAAAGATAAAGAAAAAAAAAGGGAAGATGGCGAGTGATCATGAAAAACTTCAATGCACTCGTATGAAAAGCACATGGCATTGGTAAGAGCCCAAGGACTGGTGCTTAGCTGGTGTTTTGATCCGAGTGTATCTTGCGCGTGTCGCGTGTGTGGCAAATAAAATGCAGATGGATGTGCTGGCGTGATGGCTGCCTTCACCATGCATGGGGCCCGATCCCCGTTGTCCATGCAACCGGAAATGAAGATCCACAAAACCTCGCAGGTTCCACTGCCAATGGTTATATTTGAACACCTGAGCGAAACATACAGCAATTTGGGATACGCAAATAACGAAGGCTCAGCCCTAGAAGTCCAATTGGTTGTGCCGCTAGTGACCTATTGTTTCGTACTACAGCTGTCTTTAAGACCCCCCCCCCCCCCGATACAGGGTGTGAGGACCAAGACCGGGCGGATTCGTTGAAGGGCCCTTGGTACCTGTCGTGAGGTAAAGATGCCAACTGAAACACGACTGTACGAATGAACCTCCATCGTTGTAAGATGTCGATCAGTTGTATGAAAGCTGCATAATGAGTCGCTAATTGTTGTTAGCCGAAGCACCCTTCTGTCCTATGAGGTAAGAGCTACTTACGATATCAGTATGAAGGAGCCCCTTCTACGTGAGGTGTGGATCGGCACTGGATCATGTAAGGTGTAGACGGGCCACTGGATGGTGTAAAGTGTGGATAGGCGGACGGCCCCGCTCCGGCGGCTTTAATCAAACACCACCCCCTGCCACGGTCGAGGCGACGCGGCCCTGTCCCGGCGGCTGTGGCAGAGCACAACCCCCTGCCACGGTCGAGGCGAGGCGGCCCTGCCCCGGCGGCTGTGGCAGAGCACAACCCCCTGCCACGGTGGAGGCGAAGCGGCCCTGCCCGGCGGCTGTTGCAGAGCACAACCCCCTGCCACGGTCGAGGCGAGGCGGCCCTGCCCCGGCGGCTGTGGCAGAGCACCACCCCTGCCACGGTCGAGGCGACGCGGCCCTGTCCCGGCGGCTGTGGCAGAGCACAACCCCTGCCACGGTGGAGGCGAAGCGGCCCTGCCCGGCGGCTGTTGCAGAGCACAACCCCCTGCCACGGTCGAGGCGAGGCGGCCCTGCCCCGGCGGCTGTGGCAGAGCACAACCCCCTGCCACGGTCGAGGCGAGGCGGCCCTGCCCCGGCGGCTGTTGCAGAGCACAACCCCCTGCCACGGTCGAGGCGAGGCGGCCCTGCCCGGCGGCTGTGGCAGAGCAGTACCCCTGCCACGGTCGAGGCCCTGCCCGGCGGCTGTGGCAGAGCACAACCCCCTGCCACGGTCGAGGCGAGGCGGCCCTGCCCGGCGGCTGTGGCAGAGCAGTACCCCCTGCCACGGTCGAGGCCCTGCCCGGCGGCTGTGGTAGAGCACAACCCCCTGCCACGGTCGAGGCCCTGCCCGGCGACTGTGACAGAGCAGAACCACCCAATCAGCTCCGCTGCGGTCCGCATTGCTCGGTTCTACACAGCGGACTGAAAATCTGTCGGGACTTCAGACATGAACAATGCATTACGGTGTATATATCTGTGACGAAGTGGTGCAACTAAATTGCATCAGAAGCGATATCTCGAATATGGCACCGCACGTTATTGCACAGACTTATGACAGGTGTCGGGCGCATTGGGTCATGCTCTGCGGATATTGCCACAGACGATATGACAGATGTCAGACACAATGGGTCATGCTCTGCGGATACTGCACAGACTGGTGACAGGTGTCAGACACATTGAGTCATGCTCTGCGGATGTTGCACAGACCGATGACGGGTCCCCCAGACCGGAAGATCAATGTATGATGCGACACGACGCGACTGCATACCAGGCGTCGTATGAGCAGAACCCTCTGATGAGAGACAACATTGCTATCGGTCCCCTCGGACGTTCCTGCCGCTGGCTTGCCAACTGAAATTTTGCAGGTCGTGAACGGTGGTCTCCAGGCATTGCAAGGCCGTGCCAATCAAACTGTTCACATTTGCTTCGACTTCTCAGCCAATATTGCAAGCAAGGTTTGCGGCCAGTTAGACATGTCATTTTTACCAGGGGATAGGCAATGCTGAGAAACGTGAATTATTGCGTTTCCCAGACTGCATTTTCCTCGACCGCCGCACGGTTGCATAGTACACGCATAGAAGAAACATGCTCATGCTATTCATAACAGATCAGCTGCATTTGCACTACGACCTGCCGCGGACTATAGCTCTTGTAATGTGTGTACACCACTACAGGTTCCCGGAGGATGCCACCGTTCTACACCACGTCCTCCCCCACACATTGGGTTACGTGCACGGTGCACACGACTATAGATACCGAGATAATACCACTGTTCTGCACCACGCCCTCCTCCACACATTGGGTTACGTGCACGGTGCACACTACTATAGATACCGAGATAATACCACTGTTCTGCACCACGCCCTCCTCCACACATTGGGTTACGTGCACGGTGCACACGACTATAGATACCGAGATAATACCACTGTTCTGCACCACGCCCTCCTCCACACATTGGGTTACGTGCACGGTGCACACGACTATAGATACCGAGATAATACCACTGTTCTGCACCACGCCCTCCTCCACACATTGGGTTACGTGCACGGTGCACACGACTATAGATACCGAGATAATACCACTGTTCTGCACCACCCCCTCCTCCACACATTGGGTTACGTGCACGGTGCACACTACTATAGATACCGAGATAATACCACCGTTCTGCACCACGCCCTCCTCCACAGGGATACATTGCGTCATGTGCACAGTGCACACGGCTGTAAATTTCAGCGTATCCTACTGTTCTGCACCACATCCTGCCTCCCAGGAATATTCTGGGTCATGTGCACAGTGCACACGACAATAGATCCCCAGAAAATGGCACTGTGCTGTACTATACTCTCTCCCGCATGAATGCTTCGGGTAACGTGCACAGTACACGCGGTTACAGATCCTCAGAGCTGTTGCTGCCCTGCACCACTCACCCACCCCACCCCCACCCCCCACCCCAAGCGGTACCCTCTTGCATATTGTATACGGCTGTAGATCCCCGGAGCTTGTCGCTGTTCTGCACCAGGAATTTCGCCAGGGTACACGGCTAGTGCGTGAAATACGCTCATGTATTTACGCCAGGATAGGTCATGTGCACAGGAAACAGAACCGTGATCGGCACCACTAGTTTGTACTCCATGTTGTGTAAATAGGGTTGGGCCTTCGGGGGTCATAGCCGAATACAATGTGAATGGAACTTGCAGCAGCTTAGCCGACTCTTCATTTCTTAGTCCACTCACAGTGCACTAATTCTTACACCCAATCTAGCCACGTGCTAAAAACAATGAAGCTCGCTGGCGCCGTCGCTGCCGGAAGCGGCCGCCACCTCCTTCGTCCTATCTTCTGTGCCACTATCTAGTGCGCCACTACCTCCCGTACCGCCACCTTCAATACTACTACCTCCCGTACCGCCACCTCCAGCACTCCTACCTGCCGTACCGCCATCTGCAACACTACTACCTCCGGTACCGCCGCCTCCAACACTACTACCTCCCCACATAGGAAAATGATGCGCGGGTACCTGTCTGTGTGTAATCGGTTGTTACGCTTAGCAGCTGCGTGGTATGATAGTGTGTGATCATGGACGTCACCACTGTGGTCAAAAACGCACGGCTGGGGCCACTGGGCTTGGGCCACTGGGGCCCGAACCGCACGGTTGGGCCACTAGACTGGGGCCACTGGGATCCAAACCGCACGACTGGGGCCACCGGGCTGGGGCCACTGGGGTCCGAACCGCACGGCTGGGACCACCGGGCTGGGGCCACTGGGGTCTGAACCGCACGGCTTGGGTTTGTTGCAATGTTTTTGTATATATGCGGGATGCACCATGGCAATCACGTGTGCTCACAACATTTTCTAGTCGTTGAAAGGCAGATAGCACTAAACAGCCATGAGCCATGTTCTTACCATTACAACTTGAAAACCGTGCCTAAGCCCCTGGAATTGGACCCACCTGAAAATTGATGATGATGACACCCTTGTGCGTGGTTGCCATTTATTCATTACTGCAACGCTGTTGTGATTGCATGCTACGCTGTTGTCGAGATCTTGACGGCACCACCGTTGGTACAAATAACAAGAGGCTCGGCTGAATACACGATTGTTCTTACAGTAGCTTACCCCACAATCACGCGCCAAGTAAACTATCGCACGAACTTCAGTAAATATTTATGAAAGCTTGGGTACATCGCATTGAATACCACCACCAAATGAATGTTCGCCTGCCTCGCGCCTCCGTTCGCATTCGTCGCGGCGCAGTCAGCGCTCACTTGTCGCCTGGTGCCTATTTGTCTCATCTGGTGTAGGCCTTCAGGTTCCAACAGATGTGAAGCTAGAGACTTTTACACACAATGAGTGTCGGCTATGCCACCAGCAGCCACTGCCGCAGCGATCAATGGAGGCCGTATCAATGCGAGGTGCGGTGTAGGTCGTACTGAGGCGGGTGTCACTGTGGTGGGGACAGTGCCGGCGCAGGGACCACGATGCAGGCGGCATCGGCGCAAGGTTCGCTGTAACCTAGGCAGTACTGGCGCAGGTATCACTGTGACGAGGATAATGCCGGCGCAGAGACCACGGTGAGGCGGCAACGGCGTAGGTATCACTGCTACAAGACGATACCGGCGCAGGGATCACGGTGAGGCGGCAACGGCGTAGGTATCACTGCTACAAGACGATACCGGCGCAGGGACCACGGTGAGGCAGTACCGGCGTAGGTATCACTGCTACAAGACGATACCGGCGCAGGGGCCACGGTGAGGCAGTACCGGCGCAGACATCACTATAACGGAGACAATGCCGGCGTAGGGATCACGGTGAGGCGGTAACAACGTAGGTATCACTGTGATAAATCCAAATGCCGGCGCAGGTATCACCGTGAAGGCAGTACTATGGCGGAGATTGCTGTAGCAAAGACAATGCCGTTACAGGTGTCACCGTGATAGGGGACAGTACCGGTGTGATAAGGGACAGTACCGATGCGATAAGGAACATCATCGGTGTGATAAGGGACGATATCGGTGTGATAAGGGACAGTATCGCTGTGATACGGGACGATATCGGTGTGATAAGGGACAGTACCGGTGTGACAATGGGCAGCGTATGCGTGATAAGGGACAGTACCGGTGTGATAAGGGACAATACCGACACAGGACCACGGTGATACCGACGCCGTCCTAGGTCATCAGTGGAGTGTACCGTTGCTGGCGCCGGGCCGCGGATCAACTCGCTGCCACACCCAGCTTCCCTGCAGAGGAACGCCTCGCTCAAAGTCAAAGTTCCAGCGGTCCCGGTCGGCCTGGCGTGCCGCTCGCTCCTGCTCCTCCAGCGTCCTCTGCACAGCCGCGTGATCCACCGGACCAAACAGACAGCGCCGGGCTGAGCTGTGACGAGGTTCCGTTGGTGGCGCCACCGCCGCGTCCGAGGTCGTCTCCTCCCCGGTCCGCCCGCGCTGGCGCTTGGCGCGCCGCTCCTGGCGCACCTCGGACTGGCGCTGGTCTGGCGGCGGTGCCAGCCGGTCGGCGCCGTCTTCCATCCGCTGCGGCTGCCGCGCCGGCTGCCGACCCGACACTGGCTTCCGCTGAGGCTCTCCGTCCCGCTGAGCCGGTGCTCTGCGCGGGCTCTGGCGCCTCAGGGTGTATCGTCGACAACTCTGGAGACCCTCGAGCTGAGTGTCTCGCCGCCATCCCGTCCGCGAGTCTCTCTCTGACTCTGCCCGAGTGTCTTTCAGCGATCCCGTCCTCGTGTCTCTCTGTGACTCTGCCTGGGTGTCTCTCTGCGGCTCCGCCCGAGTGTCTCTCCGCGATCCCATCTGAGGGTCTCTCTGTGACTCTGCCCGAGTGTCTCTCCGCGATCCCATCTGAGGGTCTCTCTGCGGCTCCGTCTGGAGTTCTCGCTGCTGCAAAGTTTCGGCACCTTCCTGTGGCTTCAGCTGTCGTGGTTGGCGCGGTCGTGAGACTTGCCCTGTGTGACTGGGACCGCTGGCGCTTAAGTCGCAGCTCGCCCCACGTATGGCCGCGCTTTTCTTGCTGCTGCTGACGCTGTCCTTTCTGCTGCTGCCGATGCTGACGGTTGGAGAGATGTGGAGGGGGCTGGACGATGTAGTGGCACCATCAATTTGTACGGCAGGGTAGTTCTGTAGCTGGTTCGGCTCTCCCACAGTCCATCTTCTGGACATGCTTCTCATCAGGAGAGTGGCGCCATCTGATCTGTAACTTAGGACGGACGAATGAAAACATGCTTCTCAACAATGTGAGAGCATACAGATAGATATGCACTCCAGACAAGCGGTTTTATTTCACATCGAATTAGTGGCATGGGCAAAGGAACAGGTGGAGGTGGCAGGCAACCATGCCCCTCCTGACACCTTGTGAAAACTTTAATGGCTCATGAGCATGGAAGACATGGAATAGATTCAGTTATTAAACAAACGAGACTCGTCCACTATATAGATATGTTTTCTGGACGTCTGTGTAAGCCTTTGATTGGATTGGACCCTGTAAGTGTCTTGTGCCAGTTCTGGCCATGCTAATACCATGCGGGGTGAAGCAGATGGACAGAGTAGTGAGCAGAGGAGGATAGTTGCCATGGGTTCTGGCGTGAATCAGGATGGGTGAAAGTGGTATGCCGATTTTCCTTAGTCGTATGCACTGAAGTCAAGTTCTTCAATCTCCGCCAGGTTCATCCCGTGTTACATGTACATTCGACCCCAGATGAGTAGTAGTTGCTGCAGAGTTTTGCTGTGCTGAAACATAGACGTGAACCAGGAACACAACCGTAGGGATATTCAGCGGGTCATTCGAAGCACTTTTAGAAGGGCATTTATGTACCACCTCCAATGATGAGTTACCCTCTCCACGTCTTCAACGTTTGACAAGAGATTCTATGTCGTTTTGCGTGCCTGTGTCCTCATAGGTAATGCATGGACTTCCCTTCAACTCCCATCGGATTCATACGAAATATACAGACGCGCAACAGCCAAGCCCCTGCCACCCGTCAGGAACCAAAAATGCACAAGATGAAACGGAAAATTGTGAGATTTGTATCACGGGAAACAAAAATACTCGACGCGCTTCGCTCGCCGATGGCGCTTTCCGTTTCCGTGTATTCTTGGGATCAATCCCCAGCCCCACCCGTTAAGAAAATTCTTGCTGCGTCGCTGAAAATATCTGGCGATATATTTTATCATATGTTAAACCAACGTAGTAGCAGATGCTATTAAGTCTGGTCTACGAGTCCCAGTATCACCCGTGGGGCTCGGTTTGGCGCAGGGCCTCGTCTAAGGAATTTTGACTGGTGGACTACTTTGGCCAAGGGCCCTCCATGTTTTAGGGGCCTCCATTCCTACCTATGGGCCTCCTACAACCAAGACGAGCATCTTGTATCCATGCGAGGCCTTTTGCCGGTGCGTTTATACCCAATATCCAAGGCCTCTCATAATCATGCCGCATCAGCGCTATTTATGGGTATGTTGTGTTAATGCTGAATGACCTCCTGGGACCATTCACCCATCCTGATTCACGCCAGAATCCATGGCAACTATCCTCCTCTGCTCACTACTCTGTCCATCTGCTTCACCCCGCATGGTATTAGCATGGCCAGAATTGGCACAAGAAACTTGCAGGGTCCAATACAATCAAAGGCTTACACAGACGTCCAGAAAATATATTTATGTAGTAACCTGTTCCTCTCGACCTCCCAGGAGGTTGCCATGGGTCATCACCTTTAGTTGCATGTTGGCGCTGTCGCGCGCCTCGAGCACCTGGGGGAGGATGATGTCGCTCCGTTGAAGTCTCTTCTGGAGGTGGGTGATGACTTCGCTTACGTCCCCCATCAGGTGAGTGAGACGCACCAGCCTTCCCCCTTCTTCCCAGCGGCGTAGGGATCCGCGCGCTTCCGCCTTCAATGCTTTGCTCTCCTCACTCCCTGACTGGCTTATCTCCTCCCAGACGACGCGGCATGCTGGCAGGTTCTTCAGCACGGCTGTGATGAGGGCGAGCAGATGTTGCGAGAAACTGACGTCGAAAAACGCTGGAAAGGCCACCGTGCCACCGTGTTTCTTCAGGCGCACCGTCCTCTTTCCCGACACTCGGAAGAATGTCGCCACGGCGCGGAGGTCTCCCTTCCAGTGTTGGATCTTCTTCACAGTATTCCCGACGCTCTCCGTCGCGAGGTCTGATCTGTGACATGCACACCAGAATGTGAGCAGTTGGCGCTGCGCGTAGTCAGCTAGGAGGCGCCACAACCCTCGTTCGTGTCGGCCGGTGTTCGCTGTTTCTCCGTCAGTGGTCACACCAACGAGCTTGTCGAGAGGCGCCCCACATCGCTTCAAGCCGTTCTTTATGCCTTCCAGAAGGCCACTAGCACCTGAGCCCTCAGGCTCCTCGACCCCAAGAATGACGGTCTGAAGACTACCGTCGTCCCGGATGAGACGCGCGGTGATGAACTTATTATCAATCTCCTGGCGATCCACCGACACGTCAACTTGAACGCTGTAGGCCACGCACTCTGACATGGCATGACCGAGCTTCTTGACCTCCAGGTCTCTGATAATCTCCAGCATCTCTCGGTAAATGTCCGGCCACCGGTGTGAGAGTGTATATGGCGGAGGTTGTGTTGGTGTGTACGAAGTCGACTCAGCCATCATCGTCATCACTCGCTGACTGTGTAGAACCGCCAGCGATCTTGCGGGCCACGACCAGGCACTTGGGGTTTCCAACAGCGAAGCATTGTAGACGTCTGTGGCGAGGTGTGCCAGCGAGGTGTACCTACGAAGGTGTTCGTAGGTGTCCCTACGAAGTCCGTTCGGTGCTTGCTCAGAATACTCACCCACGGATGGTCTGCTTCTTGAGCTTGAGCTCAGTGAGACGCTTGGCTTGAGAGGCTGCTTCATGGACGGGTCCCTTCAAGTGATCCACCACTAACTTCAGCCGATCCTTACCATGGACGATGATTCCATGTAGGCGATGTATACGCGCCCATTCACCGAGGCCTTCTGTGCCACATGAATCGGGTCTTTACATGTCTGGCACGTCACTGCAGATCTCTGACGGTTCCCTGACGTCACCTTAGTCACTTTCAAGCATGGGAAGTTCTCTGTCAGCCAGTTCAGCTGGAGCTTGGCCCCTTTGTACCACGTACCCTTATCAGTGGCAAGATCTGGATCAGGAGGCGGCCCGGATGACGGACCAGGCTGGCACGGGTCAGGTGGCAGGGGCTGTGACGGACCAGGCTGGCTCTGTTCATGCGCCAGGGGCTGTGACTGACGTCTCTAAAAGGAGAGCTACCACATTCCCTAAAAAGGAAAATTGCTACAAAATGCAATTTTTCGCTGTAGAGATGCAGTGTAAAATATTTCGGTCGCACTTGTGAATAATATTTGTCTGTTGGGTTGAACCAAACACTAACTGAAAATAACTCAATTTCTGGCACTGGTGGACCAAGTGGTCCACCAGTGATGTTAGACGAGGCCCTGGTTTGGCAGCGCCACCTTACCTAACACTCACGGTGTGTGTGATCGTCCAAGTCGCATAGCATCTGGTGTCCAGTATCGAGCACCTTTAGTTGAACATTGTTGGCTATAGGTGGCGCTGCCGTCTCTTGCCAAGGTGGCGCTCTCGACAGCGGTGAGTGATGAATGCCTTGCATAGCCTCGCTTCCCGCCAGTGCACTGGTGGGAAGCGATTTCGACACTGCAGTGGCGAAATCAGGGTTCTCATGAGCGTATCAAGGGCGTGCATTTTGCAATATGTTGATTATCCTGCAATGCAAAACCTGAAGATTAACACAGCAAAACTAATCCACTGTTAACAGGGGCATCAGTTAACAGTAGGGAAGTGCCTGTTGTATGTAAGACATGTAGACATTCTATGAATTTATTGATGTGACCTGCCTTACAAGATTTCTAAATGCATGTGTTGTATATAAATGTTGAGAGAATGAGAGGAACAGAAAAAGACAGAGAATGGTAATATCAGAGGGAGGAAGTGAGAGAGAGAAGAGAGAGTGAGAGGGAGAGATATATAGATGGATGTAGAGATAGAGGTAAGGATGGAGATAGAGATAGAGATAGAGAAGAGATAGAGATAGAGATAAAGAGACAGAGATAGAGAAAAGATAAAGATAAAGATAAAGACAGAGATAGAAATATAGCTAGAGAGATAGAGATAGATATAGAGATAAAGACAGATAGAAATAGAGTCAGAGATAGAGATAGAGACAGAGACATAGATAGATATAGATATAAAGATAGACATATAGAAATAGAGATAGACATAACATAAAGACATAAAAGATTAGTGCAACTATGACATAAAGACATAAAAGATTAGTGCAACTATGAGCCACAAGGGCCCTTCTTGGTTGCACTCTGTATACTGAACCAGTTGCCCACCAAATATGTCAATCAGCCCTCCCTGTGATACTGAAAAGCAAGACTTCTATTCTCATAATGATTGTCTATGCTGTTTTTAAAGATGTTCAATGTGCTGCTACTGACAATATTTTCTGGCAGCTGGTTCCAGTGTTCTACTACCCTGTTGGTGAAGAAAGTCTGCCTTAACCTTGTTCTGCTGTGGTTAACTTTAATTTTGAATTTGTGACCTCTAATTGCATCATTTCTGTTCAATTCAAACATTTCCCCAAGATATCCCCTCTCCAGACCATGTACAAATCTGAGACCTCGATGAGATCTCCTCTCAGACTTTTATATCTAAGTGAAAACATATTCAATTTCTTCAATCTTTCCTCATATGCCAGGTTGCTTATGCCATTAACCATTTTTTGTAGCCCTCTTTTGTACTCTCTCTAAAAGCCAACAATCTTTTTCATAGCTAGGAGACCAAGCTTGGATGCAGTATTCCAAATGTGGCCTGACATATGCACAGTAAAGCTTTCTGATCAC